>RJWJ010041080.1:0-13679 GCA_004363605.1 Indri indri | reverse complement strand
CACAAGGAAGCAGTTTCTTGCCTCAAAGATCTTACAGTCTCGTTTGCAGAGATAAGACTTCCTCCCCTGACATTTTTATTTTGATCACTGGTAACAATTTTCATAATAGGCCAGGCTTTTATTTTCCAAATTCATGAGGATTCCTTCTCTCTCACCCCCTCTATTCAGTCCTATTGATTCTACTTTTCCTCTATTTTTTTCTATCTCTTCTTTTCTTTACATTTCCACTAGCATTTCTACAGAAATAGAAGAGTTCTCTTTATCTTCTCTTTTTAAAAAATGAATTTTTAAAATTAAATATTAAGTTAGTACATTGGGCAACCACTGTGCCAAGTAATTTCCGTATTATCATCCCACTAACCCTCACAACAAACCTTTAGAAAGTCTGTTATTGCCATCCCATTTTACAGATAGGAAACTAAGGCTCGGAGAGGCTAAGTGACTTGTGCGTCACACAAGTGGAGCTCTAGAAGGCATAGGGAATGGCCAGCCTGGATACCATTCTGGAGACACTGAAGGTGATGATAAAGTTGTCTCCATTTTCAGGTAACCCATTCCTTTCGGCTGCTTAAGATCTCACGTCTAACCACTGGACAGTGTGGCTCCAGGAAGTGCCTGGTCTAGGGCACAAAGGATGCACTTGCCAGCTCTGTTTGAGGGCCCATGGCATGGTTTGGGCATTTTCCTGTCCCTTCCAACAATTTCTCTGAAAGTCCAAGTTCATTCCAGATCCTCTAATGTTGTGTGCTGGGATTGGGGAGGATCCTTGGAGAACATGCAAATGAACATTTTTTTTTTTTTCGTTTTTATCAAATTCACTCGTGTTTTAGGAGGCTCTCAAAGCCATAGTGGTGATTCATTCTCAGGGAGGGGTCACTATTTTGCGTGGATTCTCCAGAATGTGCAATAGGCAAATCTCCTCCCAGAGCAGACTAGAGCGGGCATCGTTATCACCATCATTAAATAATTTTTGCCTCTTCTTTCAGTTTCACTCAATTGCTCTTACTACCACTGACCTGCAGGAACCAGAAAGGTCAAGTTCTGCTGCTTCTTTCCTTTTAGATTTATCCATTCCTTCTATCCTGCATTTATCACACTGGCCCAGACAAACATTTTGGTTGTTTCAATTTATTTCTCTGACTCTGGTCTTTGTCTCCTGATCTCTCAATCCATCTTGAACTTTACTCCCCAAATAATATTCCATTTTCAAGTCCCTCCTGACTCAAAAATCTACAGTATCCCATTGCCTATTTTTGAGTTAATTGTAAAAAAAATTAAGTTACTTATTGTCCCAAATTAAAATAATACAGAGGTATATAAAAGAAACTATCTCGTGTATAAATATATATATACACGTATGTATGTATATATATGTATATACATACATACACACACAGAGTTATTCATTACATAACGACATTTTAGTCAATGACAGACTGCATATTTATGATGGTGGTCTCATAAGATTATAATGGAGCTGAAAAATTCCTATTGCCTAGTGATAGTCATTCATCATCACATTGTAGAGCAACACATTTCCTTTTCTGTGTTTAGATACATGAATGCTTACCATTGTGTTATAATTGCCTATGGTATTCAGTACAGTGTCATGCTGTACACGTTTGCAGCCTAGAAGCAATAGGCTATACCATGTAGCCTAGGTGTGTAGCACGCTATCCCATCTAGGTTTCTATAAGCATACTCTATGATGTTTGCACAACAAAGAAGTTGCCTAATGACACGTTTCTCAAAACATATCACTGTTGTTAGTGATGCATGACTTTGTGTGTGTGTGTGTGTGTGTGTGTGTGTGTATATACACACATATTTTTTTTTCAAACTAAAGGATTGGTCTTTATTTTGAGATTCTTTTTATCTTCTTTGTTAACTTTAAAGTTTGTATCAATCTAGTCCATCCATATGCTAAATAAAAGTTCATTCAAATAAATAATAGAAGTCTTATAATGAAAAAGAAAGATCTTCTTGTTCCATGCTTCAAAAGCACAGCTTGTTGAATCAAAGTCAAAAGTCTCAGCTAAAATTTTGAAAGCCTCTGTGACCTGGCTGCTTACCTTCTAAACCTTGTTTCCACTTCTCAACTTGGACCAACTCCCTCCAGGGTCGGGGTCCTGTCTGATTGTCTTTGTCTTTTAATTGGAGAGTTTAGTTCATTTATGTTATTTGTAGTAGCCAAAGTGTTTGGATTCATTTCTACCATCTTATTTTGTACTTTCTAATGATATTTATCCTTCTTTTTCTATGTTTCTTTGTTTCTTTTTCTTTTTTCTCTTTTGGTTCCTTATTTTGCATTGATTCCATTCACCCCACCCTCAATGTCAATTTTTTCCCTGTATTCCAGCTCCTTTAATGGTCACCCTAGAAATTTTAAGATGCATATTTAACATAATATAATTGAAAGTTAACCAATATATTTAAGCTCTTTCATAACAATATAAGAAACAAAGCACTCTTGAATTCTAATTGCTTACCTCTAAATTTTGTATGCAGTTGTCCAGGATTTTAATTCTCTCTTCATTTTTTTAAATCCATAAATTATATATTATTGCTGTTTTATACCATAAGTGTTTGTTTAGGTTTACCTTTATCTTTGCTCATTGACTCACTTGCATTTCAGACCTACCTTCTGTAATCATTTCCTTCTTTTTAAAATGCATGCCCTTTAGAAGTTTCTGCAATATGGTAGTAAAGTCTCTCAGTTTGTGATAGTTCGAAATTGTGTTTCTTTGACCACCACTCTTTTTTTTTTGGAACGATAGCTTTCTTTGTTATAATTCTAGATTGTTAGTTATTTGATATTAGTTAGCTGACATTAATACATCTAATTTTCCCTGCTGCTCTTGAGAATTCAGCTGTCACCTTGATGTTCTTTTTAAGATAATCTGCTTGTTTTCTCTGATTGCTTTTAAGATCTTCTCTTTGTCTTTGTTGTTCTATAGTTTCACTATGGTATGTCTAGGGATGGTTTTTAAAAATTTATCCTGCCCAGGATTCTATGGGCTATCTCCATCTGTGTTCTGTTGTCTTTCATTAAATCTAGAGAATTTTCAGCCATAATCTCTTTTATTATTCCTTCTGCTCATTCTCTTTATTTTTTCCTATAGAACATTCTCACTCTATTCTTCAGGTTTCTTAACCATTTTCATATTTCTCATTGTTTTTCTACTACTAGATTCTGTGTAGTCTCTTCAGTATTCCCGTTAGTCTATTTTATCTATTTGTTGAAATTCTAATTTCATTTACCATATTTTTTATTTCTAAATTTCTATTTTGTTCCTTTTCAAATGTGGCCAATTTTGATAGTCTCTTTTTCCTTTGTTGTAGTTTCAATATCCTCTTGTATTTTTGAACATATTAAACATACTAATTTTATATTCTGTTTGAATAATTCCATTATCTATGGTCTCTGAAGATCTGATTCTAGAGTTTATTGTTTCTTCTGACTCTCACTCAGGATGGTTTATTTAGTTGTTTGGTGATTTTTGTTTAATGAGCTCATTTTCCTTGTAACTTAATATGTGGGAATGCTTTGAGACCCCCTTTAAAAGTATTTTCTTCTAGAGGGTATCACCAGTTGCTTGAAGGTATCGGCAACTTGGACACAATTTAACTTTTTGGAGTTTTCTCTTAGCCACACTGGTGGTGTATATTCAGGCCCCAAACTAATGAAAGTGCAATCTGTAATTAGAAATGGGGAGGGGAATTTTTTCTTTTTCTTTTTGCTCTACTCAGAGCAAAGCCCAATCTGGGCATGTATTTCCATCTTCTTGTTCTGTGGAATACGTATTTTTCTAGTTTACTTAGTGAGAATGTTGCCCTTCAGTGATCTTGGCTTTGTTTGTGGGTCTCCACTCTGGCATTTTACGCATCTTGGGCTTCAGGTTTTGTCCCTCATATGTAGGAAATGTTGCTTTCTGGTCACCTATGGGGCCCAAGAAATTACCATCTAGCTGGATCTGTTATACATTTTTAAAAGTTTTTATATTTTAACTGGTGCTCTGAGGGATTCTCTGAAAATCTAGTCTACCCTATTGTCAAAAAGACAAAACTTCACTTTTTTTGCTTTGTGATATCTGGAAAATTATATCTCTAAGCTTTAGTTTATTTCATCAGTAAGGTGGAATATACCTATATCATTATGATTTTTGTGAGGATTAAACAAAATACTGCCCATAAATGCCTTCCATGTAGAAGTGTAATAAATGCTGGTTGTTACTATTACTACTACTACCATTCTGCTAATACTGTTAGCACAACCTGTTACTAACAACACAAAAGGAGCTGTGATTCCATGGAAAAATCAAAAAGCTATGTGATTAAAACAGAAACAATTAATTTTAAAAGTAGTTAAAATTTCAGCTTTCTAAACATAACACTTATGTATATTATGTTAGGGAGGGGCTTTTTTTTTTTTAGAAAAAACCCCACCATCCTGAAGTAGCTAGTAATAACAGACATGAGCCCTGTACTCTGAGCTATACCTGTGATAGCGGTATGTGTGTGGGCATGAAGCTAGGCTCCAGTCGATACCCAATGCCAGGGTTCATAGTAGAAAAAAACACTTTCGTTCTGTGCAGCATGGGTGGGAAAGCTGAAAGAACACCATTTATTGGAAGAAAAGTGCTACACATATACAACGAGGTGTTATATTTATTATTATTATTTCTATTTTAAATTATCCATTGAAGAAAGGTATGGCAAGAATTTTTAATGAAACCCAGGACTGGGATGCACGTGACCTTGAGCAGGTCAAGTAACCTCTCACAGCCTCATTCTCCTCAAAGCAGAATAGTGGGACCGTCTGGTTTTAGGGAACATCTACATCCAAATTCTATGATTCTCATCTCTTATTCTCATCCATATCCCCTGGGCTCCCTAGTTCACTAACATCTAAGTCCCACAATCACAGCTGTGCAAAAGAATATTGTTGAATCCAACAATGTCTGCTCAGTGTGAATTGTTCTCTAAAGCAAGAGACACTAATCAGGGCCACAATAGGAACATGTGGCTTTGACCTCCCCAGCTTGATGAGCTGCTCATCAGTCTCGAATGTGTGGTTGGAACATGCAGGGCTACAGCAAGGTGCCACAATTGCCACCTAAGGAAAGAAGCAGTTGGAAGTGATAGCCTGTGAGTGAGGTTAGCCATGTGCAAAAATAGGCCGCACCTAGAGACAGTTTGTAGTTGTGTTTCTAAAAAGACTCAAAAAATAGCTTGATCCTGGAAAGGGGGCTGGGCCATATCCCCAAGCCTGGAATGCAATTCCAGGGAGCAGAACTTCAGTACTGGAGCATGACCTGTTGGAAGAAGGGGATGGCTGAAGAGCCAGGGTCTCTTTGGAGTCTGAGAAAGCGTGGCTTGAAGGCAAAGGCACATTTCTGTTGATAGGACACATTAAGAAAGGACAGCTATGTTAGAGGCAGAAAGAGCTAGGCTCCAAGCGTGGCTCTGCGGCCCTTACACGTTCAGAGGCTCTCATCTCCAATGGGGGCTGAGAGCAAGGGCATGGGGCTGCCCTTTCATGTTTCCCAAACTTCAGTCATTTGAACACCACACCGGCCCTCTTATTTTCTCAATATTTGTATTTAAGTCGATTTGTTTTTTTATTGAAATGTTTGTTTAAAAGGAAGCTTTCTATCACTATCAGATATAAACACCGGCATCGCTTGCCACAGTTAAAAGATAATCACACACACACCCATACCCCACAGGATGAAAACAAAGCAATACTGTTAAGTCCTAGTTAGGCACTATTGTCCGTGGAAGTCTCTGGGCTTGAGGATTGCTTACTTTCTGTTAAAGAAAAGTCAGCAATGTTAGCCTTACCAACACACCCCTCCTGTCTTCTTGGAGTAATAGATTGACAGGGGGTGACGGCAATGGGCAAAATTAGTTGAGTCCCTCTTTGCATGTCTTGCCACCAACACCTCCAAATCATGTGGGAGAGGCAAGCCTCTTACTTCCATCCATTTTCCATCTGAGGACATCAAGGCTGAGAGAGAATAAACTAGTTGCTCGGAGCAAACAGCTGGTTGGGGGTGTAGACAACCGGGAACCAGAGTGATTTGACTCCAGAGCTGGAATTCATCCCCGCAGGACTCTTTCTTCTCTCCTGTGGTCCTCAGGGTAATTTAATGCCTTGACTTCATGTCCCCTGAGAGGATGTGAGGCACTGCCTCAAAGCACTCCCTGCCTCCTGAGTCTCAGGCATCTTGCATGAAGGTGCATAGTAAGGCTGTTCCCTTCGTCTGCCTGCAACTGCCCTGTCCCCTGCACACACTCTCCTGAGCCTTGGTTCCAGCCTACGAAGATGCTCAAAACACTCACCATGCTTCTCTGATGATTCCACAATTTCCAGGCAACCTCCCAATGGTGGCTTGCTTTCCACAGTGGACTTTCCAACCAGGGGAGAGGATGAACCCATCAACGATGACGGTGCTTGATATTTTTGGTTCACAGATGTACCTCCGTGACTGGTACAGGGCCCTCTATAAATATTCACTGAATGAATGAGTAAATGCTCGACAGTTATATTTCTAATAATAATAATACTATTAATAGTAAAATGGCTACATTACGAAGCTCTATGCTACACATGACTTGGTACTAAATGTTCCTTCTCTGTTATCTTGTTTCCTCACAACCCCATGTAGCGGGTACTGTTGTCCTATTTTACAGATGAGGCTGGAGGTTGGACAGCCAAGTGACTATGTGATCCAAATCCTGTGGGTGCTCCCAGCACTCACGCATGCCGCTCCCATCAGAGTTGCCCACGGGGCTCTGAGTTCTCGGTGAACAATGGTCGGGCCCTTTGAGCACCAGCTCTGACTTTATTGGCAAACCAAGTTTCAAGCCTGCAAATCCCATAGCACAGTGTGGAGTTCAGCGGCTCTGGCTTTGCTCTCAAACAGGCCTGAGTCCAAATCTTCCTCTGCCACGACTGACCATGGCACTCGAAGCAAGCCGCCTAATTTTCGTGGGCCCCAATTTCTTCCTCTGCAAACAGAATATTACGGAAGACAGCACATGGAAAGCACTTTGCACAATGCGCTTAGGGCCTGGCTGGCCTTCAGTACGAGGTGTTTATTGCTAGGGAGTGGAAGCAAAGCGGCCCTGAACTGGGAAGGAGAGGTCATTTTAGAAGGAAAATGAAAATGGAAGCAATGTTCTTTCTGTTTCTTTGTAACTTTGGTGAATGTGTCAGACGAGGCCTCCAGGTGCCAATTTCCTCCTTTCTCAGAAACACCCCTGTGAGAACACTCTCCCACCTCAAGCGCCCCCAGAATTCAGCACCCCTGGTTGTTCGATTCACATCCTGCCGAGCCGTGTGGCCCACCCTGCTGCCCACTCCCGAAACGGCCTGCTGAAGCCGTGGCTTTTTAGGACGTTCATTTCCTCACGTGGGGTGGCAGCCAGAGCTGGTGGGACACCTGAGGGCACAGGCGGCAGCCGTGATGGAGCAGCGAGTGCGAACTCCGGGAGCATGGGGGAGTGGGAGGGCGGCCTGGAGGCTGCAGGGAGGAAGGAGCAGTGACACCCCAAATCAGCCCTGAGGCTCAGCCCCTCTAGCCTGGACGCCGGAAGGGCACAGTCCTCCTCCAGCTCCTTGTTCCTGGCATTCAGAGGTCACGTCCACTGGGGACTGCGAGGTCCGAACTTGAGGAAACGCTGTTAATGGAAGGTGGCGGCTCTTCCTCCTCCATCCTCCTCGCCCACACCTCCCCCTGCCTTCCAATCACTGCATCAACCCTCACTCGCCTGTTTGCTTGGTTTTGTGGTTTTTAACTTAGATGTGGTTAGAGAGAGGTGGGGTCAGGGGACAAGCTCTCCACCCCACTTCACATCCTTCCCCGCAACGTGTCCTACTTGGTCTCAGAGATCAGAACACGATACTCTTGGCAAAACAGATGGGGCAATTCTGATTCCGTTTCTCTGGGGTGGGGTCTAGGTATTGGTATTTGTTAAAGGCTCCCAGGTGATCAAGAGCCACCGGTCTAGTTACTGAAGGAATGGGATGACTCACTGTACTTAGAAGGCAAGTCAGCGGGGAGAGGTTGGGCGCGGCCATAGTAAAAGTTAGCATTTCTCATTCCTGCATAAAAATCAGCTAAGGATGACTTGACTATCTAGAGTCTTTTGACAAGCCTCTCCAAGCTTATTTCTAACACTTCATGGATGTGGACAAAGGGTATATGTTGTCTGGCTCATTGCACACCTGCCAAAGTGACATGCTTAGCAAACCTCTAGGAGAACTAGGAAGTTATGAGACCAATGAAACGACTTAGCCCAGGTGCTGGTGGCGGTGATGGTAAGAGGAACCAGCCAACACCTGAAACCTCTGATGATCAGGTCATTCCAGAATTCTCCAGATGTTACTGAACCAGTAGGTGTGCCTTAAAATAATGAACTCCACCCAATTCCATCTGCCAGATCCTGGAGGCCATCTTAACCTACCAGGAGAGGCTGGAGGGTACAAATTCCACTTAAAGAGAGGACAGAGCCAGTGCTGCTTCTTGCCGACATATTTATAGAAGATATTATGGGCTTGGAGCCTCAGGGAGACTCCGCGGGAAGAAATGAAGAAGTTTAAGATTTTAAAGGAAAGGATGGATTACTTGGGGGGCAGTGCTCATGTGGTGAGGTTGGGCAGTCAGCGTGGCAGGGGTGCAGTGTCAGGACATGCCAGGTGCACACATAGCAGACCTGCAGGGCTCTCAGTTATGAAGAGCATGGAGCAGCCAATCAGTGACAGAGATGTCCTCCTCATCCTCACCTGCCTCCCTCCACCCAGTCTCTTGGTCTCAGGTGCAGACTCAAACTCCACAGTTTGCAGCACAGTGGTCAGTAAGGGGAGCCTCTGTTGCGTTATTTATATTTTCCCTTTCCCAGCAAAATTGCCGTATCCAAGATTCATTATCCTCCAGCAATTAGCAACTGGAAAAGATGATAGAACATGAAATACCATTCACAATAGCCCCTAAATCCACAGCATACCTGGGAGTTAACCTAACAGAAGATTGCCCAAACTTTCTTGAGAAATTTAAAAAACTCTTTTAAAGAATGTAAAAGTAAAAGAATGATACTATAGCATAATATCTTTAATGTAAATTAAAACACATATCCTCAGCAAATACTCTTGCTCTCTTGAATACTCAACCAAAATAGGCAAAATCTGCACATACTCCATGGTGCTTAGCTCAATTCCTTGCATGTAGAAGGTGCTCAATATATATATTTTTAATTTTTACATTTTTATTTTTGCAATACATGTTTTTCTAAACATCCCATTAAAACTAACATTTATACATTATGGAGTGTACATTATAGGAAATTAAGAACGTGAACATTATAGAGAGAATCTAGAAAATACACATTATGAAAAAATATAAAATGCAGATAATCAAAAGCATATTAAATTCATCCATAATACTATAACTTAGGGATAACCAGTATGAACACTTTGGGTATATTATTCCAGGTTTCAATTAGGGTTTTTTTTCTTTTTTAAATGATTGATTGATGACTTTTAAGATATTTTCATCTAATAGTTTTGCTATTTTGTGGTTCGAATAAAAACCTTTTAAAATGAATTCAATGTGCAAAATACTCACCATGCGAGAAGCGCAGTGTGTACAAGGCAGGACCAGCTACCCTGCGGGGATGCCTGAGGGGGATTCAGGGAAGAAGAGGGGTGGGTGAGGCTCAGTGTGGGGGCATGTGGTTGATCCGGGAGGCAGAGCAGAGGTTGGCAAACTTTCTGTGAAGAGCCAGATAGTCAATATTTGCAGGTCATAGGATAACCGTTACAATATCACTACTGTGAAAGCAACTGTAGATAATGTATAAACAAATGAAATGTGGCCGTGTTCCAGGAAAACTTTATTTATAGGCATTGAGATTCGAGTTTCATATAGTTTTCACATTACAAAATGTTAATCTTCTTTTGATCTTTATAAAACCATTTGCAAGTGTGAAAACGATTCTTAGCTTGTGGACCATACACAAACAGGTGGCAGGCTAGATTCGGCCGTGGACCATAGTATGCAGGCTCTCGGGGTAATGTTTCAGACCGAGGGAAAAGGCCAGAGGCCGGAGAAGCCTCAGCACGTTGGAAGCACTAGCAGAAGGGTGTGATAGGTCACTGAGTGGGAGGTAGGAGGTGAGGGATGCGGCTGCAGGCGCTTCAGACACTCACAGCTCCGCTCCACATGCCAGGGAGGGTTTGAATAGTGGAAGGAGATCAGCTGGAACGAGCTTCAGAAACAGATGCATTCTGGGATCGCACCGAGATTCAAACCATTGCTCAAACTACATTAGGCCAGAAAGTCTAGTTTCAGGTTTGTCTGAACTCCCTCAAGAAGAAAAAGCAACACCCAGGAAAACAGCACCCCACCCTGAGAACACCCAGGATTTAACACAACGAACCCACTTGAGGTTGGAGTGGGAGAGCTGTATGTCAATACCGTGTGGATGGTCTGTAGGTCCTTACAAAGTCAGCTCAGGATATACTTCCCCATCCTCCTTACACGATGCTCCTTTGAACTCACTTTCCATCTCCACTCCCCGGGTTCCACTGGTGTTGTGTTCCCGTCAGTCCCACCCACCTCATCCCCAGCTCTCCTGACTGTAAAATCAGATCACCTTGTCCAGATGGCCTTGTTATTGTCTTGATCAGTCTCATGCTGATTTAAACGCTACCTTGAAACCTTCATAAATAGACGTTCTCTATTTCCTTAGTTATTTCTTCCTAACCCCAGGCTGCAAATGTATGCAATGACCTGGACCAGGCAGAGGAAAGATCATGTTTACTCTCATTTAATTACATTTTACTGAAATTAGATGTGTACCTCAATGAAACATGACACATCACAAAATTTAAGCAGACTGTTTTTCTACACCTAGTGCCTGATCTTAGCCTGGTTTCTTGCACCTTTTTCCAGATTTCCTGGACATGATGTTTTGGTGCAATACCTGCCTATTTTAACTCCATCACTTCTCCAATTGCAAGAAGACTTTCAGCCTGTGGAGTTTCGGATTTGATTACTCAACCAGGAGAAACGTTAAGAAGTGATCTCATAGGCATGATTTGCACCTTGCGAACCGGCTTAGAATTTTAAGCAGGGGTTTTTCCAAGTGGACTTGCCTCACTGTTCTGGTTTGCAGACCTAAATTATGAAGCAATTAATATACAGCACATAAAACTGTCCAGTCTGTTTGTTCTTGCTGTCAGAACGTCAGTAATGATGGCAGGAACTGACTAATGAATCGGCCCAAGTATCTGTGCACGATGAGAAAGAGAGAGAAAGAACGGGGTGAGCGGGAGAGAGCACGCATAATGGGTGTAACTCATATTTCTCAGAGAGGGCCACTCTTCCATTTCCTAACGCTCTTCTCGTGAATAGTTTAGGTCTTTCTTTCCTTTTTTTTTTTTTTTTAAAGTCTTTATGAAATTTAAGCCCTGTTTCTCATCTCATTGAAAAACCTTTAAGAAAAGACATTTTTCATACTTAAGACTTTTTCAAATCTTTCCTAACCAGTTACACTCCGTATTGTATCTTCTGTAGCTGGCGGCCATCCAGCGACAATCCTTAAAAATCCCTTTACAGTTTTAAAGGAAAATACAAGCTTTCATTTACCACTGGATCGAGTCAGAAAATAAAAGCTTAATGCCTTGACAGGCCTGGATATTTTTTTGAGGCCTAAGTCTGATTTATGGCAGTAGCCGGCAAACCAGGCTGGTGAAATATTTGCTGCTGCTCCCAGGGATATGGAAAAATGAAGTGTGAAGTTCTGGGGAGAGCAGGCCACAGCCTTCCAGTCACTAAACACTCCCACCAAGTTGGCAGGGGAACAGAGCCCTGGGCTGCAAGATGAACCTCAAAGGAATAGGGGAGGAGAAAAGGACTGTGCGCCGTGTCAAAATACTGCCAAGGCTTACCGCTCGCCATACATTTTGTGACCCGGGGTGGGATGTTTATGAGGGGGGTTTAGGGAGGAAAGAGAAGAGAAACATTTTCTTCCTTCTTTATTTATTCTATTTTCTTTACAGCTTCCCTGTAGGGGTTTCACTCCAAGTAGAAGAAATTAAGAGCAACAACAGGAATGTAGGAAGTCGCTTAAGCCCCCACCATAAAATCGCTCAGATCGAAAAATATGATCTGGTCAGAAAGAAAGTGCTGGCTTGACTTAGGGCTCGTAGCTTCAAGGTGGGGAGACAGACCCACCTCTCGAGGCCGTGAGTCCCCAGATTGGGAGCGTGGGAGCCGGGATTTGCATTCCCGTGAAAAGGGAATTTCCTAGAGGTAGAAGTAAGGTGGGTTTTTCCCCTAGAATTTTCTTGAAATGAGTCATCACAAACACACAAGCCAGGTAAAACATTTGTGTGTGTTTTTTTTTTTTTTCCTTTCCTTTATTTAAAAAGGAAGATAAAATAAATTAATATCCTCTGTTCAGGTTTGTTTTTCATTTTATGTTTCTGAAGCAGAGTATTGGATCCTCAGGAGTGTCTCAGAGGCTTCATCGGTACTTGGTATTGTTCGCAGGGGTGGGGGTCAGTGGAGCCCCCCCCTGGAGAAGCAGAGGTTGGTTTTAGTTGTTTTCTGAAGTGAAAACAAAAGCCTTCTTCTGGGTGATATTTTCGATAAACAAAGGCCAGAAAGGG
Source organism: Indri indri (assembly GCA_004363605.1). NCBI lineage: Eukaryota > Metazoa > Chordata > Mammalia > Primates > Indriidae > Indri > Indri indri. The sequence continues at coordinate 1,000 of RJWJ010041080.1, read as the reverse complement.
CAAAGATGGAAAACATACAACTCATTTTCTCCTCAGGCAAACTTATCTTTGCAAGATCAATTTCAAAATCTGATTCATTCGAGAGTCAAAATGAGCTTTTTTTTTTTAAAGAAAATAACAGCATCTCTGTCTGCCAGATGGAGATCTACATTACTGTGAAGCATCAGTCACAGTTGGGTCGGCTAACGCAGTCTCAGTAATTACAGAAATGTTTAAACCCATGTGCAGTCGTCCCCTGGCCCTCACTAAATCACTGATAAACACGCCTCCTCTCACTCACCCAGACTCTCCCAGACTCCCTTTAACACCGCCACAGAACTGCCTCACGCATTTGCTCCCTTATTGCAAAGTTAAACGTGGAGATGATACGAGTCCACAAATGTTTATCGATGCCTACCATGCATAAGGTACTCCTAGGCAGTGGCGGGGTCCGGGGCGGGGGCTGAGGGGGAGTACAAAAACTAGATCCTGGTCCTCAGCCACCAGGCATCTGCAATTTAATGGAGGAAGAAACTAGACTTTGATCCATTTGCCTTTTAGTAAAACTTATGTTTTAAAAACAATAAAATGTGCCTTTTGTTTTCACCCACATGGACAGAAAAGAGGAGAAAATAGTGGTCTGGAGAAACTAAGGTGACTTCCTTGCCCATGCCACACACAGTAACAGCAAATATGACTGAGCTCATAGTCTGTGCTGGGCGCCAGGCTAAGCATGCCCTGTGCCTGGCCTTGTTCGGCTCTTCACAGCCTGCTGGGAGGCAGCTCCTCATTCCACCAGGAGGGAATGGAGGAGAAGTGTGGTTGAGTAACTTGTCTAAGATCACACAGCCAGGAGATGGGGGGGCTGGGATCCACAGCCCATTTCAGAGCCCCCTAGTCCCCTCCCAGAGCTGAGACTACAACTCTGGTCTCCTGCCTCCTGGTCCAGTGATTTTGCCACTTGTCTCTGGTCTCCAAACATGTGATGATGAGGGGGAATTTAAAAGAAAAAAAAAAAAAA
>RJWJ010041079.1:0-13674 GCA_004363605.1 Indri indri | reverse complement strand
GGGGGCAAGGGCAACATACATAACCTAAACATCTGTACCCCTATAAACAACAAACAATAAAAAAAAACCAAAAAAAAAGACAGTAGTGGAAAAAATACTTTCTATAATTCTAAGCTGAGATACATCATGAACCCAGACTGCAACTATTCATTTAACCATTGGCTCAGCCAAGAGGCAGCTGGTACCTTGAGTTCTAGCCATAGGCAAGGGAAAATTAGTACAGAAAACAGTGGTCCATTCATTCCCAAGGGCAAGACCAAGGTTCAGCAAAACTCTCTACTTCCTTCTTAAACTCATTACTAGTTCAGGGATCTTGCTCACCTCCCACCTAGGAAAGCAAAAGGCCCCAGAGTCTTGGGAAGGAGAATAATGAGAAATGGGGAGAAGGTCCAAACCCAGGGGGAAAAAAATCACTGTGTTTCACACATATAACTTAGTGTATCTCCCTGGGGAACAGTGAATGGCCAGGCCAACGTTGTCTGGAACTAGGAGACAGATAATCAGCAGCCTGAGGAGGAAACGAAGATGGAGGGAAGAGGGTAAGTTTATATTCTAGGTGCCAGCTCCCATACTTCCCCAGTGTAGGAGAAAAGAAGGTACCTTGTGATTTGTTAACATATGAAGACTTGTAAGCCTTTGTATAACTCAACCCAGAGGCTTCCCAGAACCATTGCAGCCCCTGGTCCTGAAGCCAGGGCTCTCTGGGTGACACTCCAAGGTAAAATAACCTAGAGCCAGCTCCAAGAACTTATTCAAGCTTGCCACCCAGACACATCTTATTTTACATATCCTGCTCTTACCTCACCCTTTTTACCCAATATCTACTGACTTTGAGGGATTAAAATTCTATAACTAGGAATAAAAGAGATATAAGGGCCCTGAGGAATCACTTAGTCCCATCCTCATGGCATAGATGGGGAAACTAAAGCCCAGAGAAGTCAAGGACTTGCCCAAGGAAACACAGGAAGACAATGGAATAGCCAGCACTAGATCCCAACACTCTTGACTCCTGGTCTGGTGCTATTTTCACAATACCACACTGCTTCTGCCCTGACTGAATTAATAATAGCTAACATTTATTGTAGGTCTACTATGTGCCAGGCTCTGTTCTAAATGCTTTATTGCATTAACTCATTTAATCTTCAAAAGAAGTTGATGAGATAGTTACTACTGTCCCGGTTTACAGATGAATAACCTAAGGCACAGAGAAAGACCTGCTCTGTTTATTCACTATCTGTGAAGTGAGAATAGGGACCAGAAGCCATACAGGTCCACTGATGAGGACCAAGCATTGCTGTTGGAGAAGTGGAACTGTGCCCCTAAAGAACCCTGAGGGGTATACAAATCAGTCAGGCACATCTTAGTGTGAATCAATAACAGGACTTTTCCTAAAATTTAGCTGATATAAGATGGGTAGAAGAAGGGAGTTTTAATTGAGAAGAGGAGCAGAAGGTAATGGAAGAGAAGAAAGTCAGGGAACTATAGAGCTGGGACACTTCGGAGTGGATAGCAGGGGGATAGAACAAATGAAGTGGGCAATTAGAAGACCCTAAAGCTGGATACTATCCCCCATGCTCACCCATCTCTACCCCCTACTTCCAGGAGTCAGACACTCAAGACTTTCATGAGGCCTACTGCCTTCCAAACCAGAAAAATAAGAGAAGCTTGGCTATCAGAGCCGGAGGTAGATAGAGCAAAGACCCCAGTCACAGTGCCTGATGCTTTCCCATCAGCCTTTTGCCTTCTCTTACAGGCTGAGGAGGCTGCTGGACACCTGTTTTCCAGGGCCAGAGAACAATATGAGTACAGCCTCACTTCCTACTCAGGATTCTGTAGGAAGCCAGGAGAGATGGGCAGAGAGTCTCTAGCCACTAGCCCCCAAGCTACTCTGGAAAACCTTTCATTCCCTTTGTCCTGACTGGCTAGCTCTCCTCTGAAACCCCCACTGGGTCTGTCCTCACCCCACACCACCCCTAAAATTCAGCCCCCTGGCCCTTCCTCTTTCTTTTTCACAGGAAAAATGGGAAAAGCAGGAAAGGCAAATGTGCCTTGGCCCCTGGTTTGGGGCTAGGGAGAAAAAGTAATGGAGGCTGTTGGCTCAAATGAGGATTCAGGATTATCCGACTTTGACAATGATCATGACCCAGGCTCTGTAGGCCATCTTCTCTTGCTCTCCAGTACTACTCCCACTCCCCAATAACCTCTCATTATTGGGGCCATGAAGAATGAAGGACTGACTGTAACAGTTTCCCTTCAAAGTCCTCAGCCTGATGGTCCAACCTTCCCTAACTATCTTCATCTTCCAACAGCCTACTCCCTGACACCTGACCCAAGTCTAGCTTGCAGAATGGTTGTTATGAAGGCACTAAGATAGTAATAAGCAGGCCAGGGGATAGGGGAGGCAGGGAGGAAGAGAACACATGGCTTGTTGAAGGGGGCTTACTTCTGGAGGACCAGAAACAGTCTGATCATTGCCTCTGGTGAGCTGTTATGAATAATTTCCTTTTCAGAGGGGAGCTCTGAAAGCTCAAGGATAAAGAGCAATTTAAGAACTTCATAATTTTTTCCCTTCGTGAGTGCCTGTGTCACTCACTGATTTTTATCCCACCACTCCTCACCCCACCTCTCCCCTTCTCCCTTTTCTACCCTCTGCTTCTACCCTCCTCCATTAACCACCATTTTGGGGACTTCAATAATTGGGAAGCATTTTTATATTAGCACTATAATCATTATGCTTCTAATCAGCAAGGCTGGGGCTCACCTCAGGATCTGGATCCAATCTTGACCCCACTGGTAGTCTCAAACTCTTTGTCTGAATAGGGTTCATCACTAAGTCAAGTCACATGATCCAAAAGAAAACTTTCCCTTCCTTTGCTACTCCCTCACTCCTCACTATGCATTCTGTCCATTAGCCTCAGACAGGCAGTGCAGATGGCACTTAATCCACTGGCTGACACCTTTAACTTCTCTTGGCAGCCAATAAGGCCAGCCACTGTGGCTCCTAGCAAAGAGACTGACTCATACGCAGTTCACCAGTTCACTGGCAGCTCTCTCAAGGATGAGCCACTGCAGCCTATTGTGTTTCTTCTCCATTGACATTGGAAGGCAATGCCTACCATCAGCAAGCCATTTGTTCAAGTTCCCCAAGAGGGAGGTACTGCCATTCCTTGAATACCTAAGCAGAATGGAAGTTGGGTAAGGCATAGTTCATCATAGGAGGCTCCACTCAGTGATATGGCTAATTAATCATCAGCAATGCCCAGCTCACAAACAAGGCACGTCTGCTACTGCCTTTCAAAGAGCAAGTCTAGAATGTCTGGACCTCATGTTTGAGGGCCCACATTACAACCCAACCTCTGTTTCCCCTCTCCAGGACAGCAGTCACACTAACCACTAATATATGCACTACTTCTTTGCCTCCACAAAGGCACACATGTTATTCACTTGCCCAAGAAAGCTCTGCCCCATCCTCTGCTGTCCAGCAATGTTAGTGTAAACCCTACACAGAGCCCTTTAAGGTCCACCACAAATGTCTATTGAGGGCCCCTCCAAACCAGAAATATTCATTTAATATCAGGAGGCCTTAAAGTTTCAGGCCCCAGGCTGACCTGCCTAGATGACCATTTGAGATTAGAACCCATGGATTCCAAAATTCTAGTCCAGAATATTTTTTTCTTTACTGTTCCACATTGCTTGTGCCTTTTCTGTACCTCCAAAGCACCTTGTCTTTCTGCCTTGGAATATGGTCATTATATCCACTTTTCCCACAACAGACTTGAGATATTCTAAGGGCAGGAGTCTATTTTATCTAGTCCTCTCTGCCCTTCTATCTAGTTGCTCAGCACAGTGGACCACACCAACAGATGCCCCATATTTCTGCACAATAGGCCAAGGCAATTTCCTTGGCACTGACCAGAAAGCAACACAGCTGCTATAGGAAAATCTAAGTGACATCAAAGGGGCCCTGAGTTTTTACCCTTCAGGACCTTGGCAGTTTGGAAACACTGCAGCCATTGAAAACCTATCTCAATTGAATGGACATTAGACTCACATTTGAGAAATGAAAGAAAGGGGTGGCATTTCAGTTCCCCTGCAGGGGCCCATTTTCGAGGTATTATGGAGCTCCGATTCCACAACTCCCCCAAATATGAGTGTGCAAGACACCAAAGCCTAGTTTATTTTCATTTTTAGTTTTGCTGGTCGAGAGGGATCTTTTGAGATAGCCCAGAAAAGTCCAACTCCATGGCTTTACAGATGGGGGACTTGAGGGCCAGAGAAGTGCTGGGACTTCTCTAAGGTCACAATGGTAGTGTGTGACAGAACCTCTCAATTCCTTTATGTAAGCCTCTTTCAAGTCCACCAAATCAACAAGTGGTTGTCACCAACCTCATCTTAACCCGGGATCAGAAAGACCTGTGGCCTAGATTAGCACAGTGACTCCTTTCACAAAGCAGGGGGCTTATTATTCTGTGTTTCAAACATCTCATCCTTAACTACCAGGCCACTTCCACTCCTCCACCCTCCTCCCTGCCCCCCTACCCCCCACACATGTCCCCTTCTTGTCAAAGGAAGGTGCCTTCAGCTGCCCACACTGAACCAACCATCCCTCTAGGTGTCCAGCTGAACAATTATTCTGGAGTTAAATGTGTGTTTCAGATAACCTAGTAGTTACCCAGAGAGACTGCTTTTGCAAGCTGCCTAAGTGTAACTATTTCTTGCCAAGCCTGAGCATTCAACACAGGGAATACAGAATCAGAGAATGGGTTCCATGAGGAGTCTGGACCACAGATTCCCCACGGTCTCATGTTCTTTCTACTCTTAAAAAGAAAACAATTCATGATCCCTTAATTTAGGATTCTGAATGGTCAGGTTCTGAAAAGGCCTATTAGTTACCTAGCACAAATCCCCACATGAAGTCTGAATATCATTTATAATATAGCAGTTAGGTGGTTCGTCAACCTCTTTTTTGCTTAAAGGCCTCTAGTGACCCAACCCCATTACCTACCAGCTATTCCATTTTATCACTGGACAGATCAAAGTCATGGTATGTGTTAAGTGGGATAGTTTATGGAAAGTACTCAGTAAAGTGCCTAATACAAAGTAAAAGCACTCTTTCCTTACTCCCTATCAGAAAGTGATTCCTTATAGTGAGCTTAATTCTGCCTCCTGTTGGCTTTTACCCTGTTGAATTCTAACTGATCCCGGTTCTCCTTTCTGGGCCCACACAGAACAAACTTAATCCTTTTCCACTGAACAGCTTTGCAGATGTTTGAATAGAGCACCCCTGCTCCGTCCCTTCTCTTACCCTGATTCACAGCAAGACTGCCCTCCACCCATCCTGATTTCAACTTTCTACATATAGGTAGCTTAAGGTTGGCCTCAATTTCCACAGAAACATGATATTTGTCACTGGAGACTGCCACTCAGTCTCTGCCTGGAGAGCTGGGCCACATAAGCGCACTTAGCCTGTGGCCCACAGGCTCTAAGTCGCACTCAGGACAGAACATCTCAGGGCAGTGTTGAAGTGTCCTGGGGCCCTAGGTCAGAGCCCTCAGAGGAGCCAACAGCTTTCTGCTGTCAATGGCAGCTTCCACACTCCTGCCCTCGGCTCCTCACCTCTCCCTCCTTCTCTCTTACTCATTTCACAACCCATCCCCACGAAGGACTCTTCAGGAGTGGGTAAGGTTTCTCCCCAAATCCCTAAATCCGTAAACCGTATTTGTGACCCATGCAAACTGGCTGTCGGGTCCTGGATCCCGCCAGGCTGGCACGCGCTCAGTTCCCTACCCTGGCGTGATCCAGCCACACTGTCAGGGGCCCTGAGTAGCTCCTGTCTCTGTCACTTTTCTAGAACTGGTGGCAAAATAGGGCCATTCTCTGACAGCGCAGGCATGGTTAGGCAGGGAGCCAGTAGCGGGAGGTACCTTTCGTGTGGCGAGCGGCATAGTTCGTCGGGGCGACTAGACTTGTGAGTGGCTGGGTCCGCACCTTGGCGTCGCTCACTGGGGCATGGGGTGCCACGCGGCGGTCAGAGTCGCGGACTGCAGGCCGGCTGGTGGTTCCTCGTCCCGCGCAGCCGGAAAAGGGACATACCCACTGACGGACCGCCTGGCTAGCGGGCGTGCTGGAGGGCGGTGGCGACTTCAGAGGGAGTGCCACTGAGGCGGAGGGCCGCTACCTGCAGCCTAGCCAGCCCCAGCGAGAGGCGCTGCGTGGTTTCGATCGTCCCTGGCTCCCGACAGCAATTCGCGGTGGAGGAACTGGGGGACTGCCGCCAACCTTAGCAGGTTACAGGCGAGCCTGGGAGCGCTGGCGGGGGTGCTCGCGGCGCCAGCTAAGGGCACAGGAGTCCTTCATTCAACCGAGCGGCTCCCGGCCGCTGCCCCTCACCAGCGACTGGCCGTCGGGGCGGCGGGTTCTGTGGGTCACAAGTGGCGGAAGATGGAGCCGAGCCAAAGAGGCGAACGAAAGGGGAGGGGTCCCAACTCTGAAGTTCAAGTCAGAACTCTGTAGCCAGCCAGGAGGAGGCTGGCTGAAGGCCAACGCGCACTCTCTCCCACACTGCCTAGAGGCAGACTCCGGTGACCTTGCCACTCTTGGTGGTGGAGGCGGGGCACCCAAGCTAGGGTACTGGCTGAAGAGAAGGCGGGTCGATCCAGCCACGCGCTAATGGCTGCCTCCCCACCCCCACCGCCGCTACCTACTCGGCTTATGCAGCCTAACTTGGTTGGCCAAGCTCTGACTTGTAACCGAAACATTTCATCAGCCTAATTACTGAGCTCCTGACAGTAAATGGCCGCGAGCCTGGAAAAGGGGTCCCTCCTCCTTGAGGCCACCTGCACCGGCCACCCGAGTGCAACACGGAGCGCCACACCCTCGCTTCTATGCCCCGCCTCACCCCCCAGGAGGCCCAGCTGTGGACAACCTTTTTCCTGGATCCATTCAATGCACTCCTCTTGCAGTTTCCCAGCAATTGCGACTCCCCTAGGAGGGCAGATTCCCCACATGTTAATCGCAGTGAGCATTTTAACACCTCCCTTTTTTATATTAGCACTATAATCATTATGCTTCCAATCAGCAAGCCTGCAGCAATTGCGAAAAGACCCACCTGGGCTTTCCCTCCCCTCATGCCAGGTGTGTACTAGGACTAAAGACTAGTACTGCCTCTTAGAGGTCATACTTCCTGATTCGGGAGACCTGCCGTTGAGCCCTGCTCCCTAAGTGGAAGGGACAGACTTTAGAATTTTCCAGAAGGGCTTAATGGACACACCCCTATTTTTAAATAGAGTAATTAGGCTAATCAACCTGGCAATTATGCTAATAAATCTGTATAACATGCCAGGGGGGAAAAAAACCACACAAATCACTTCAGCACGCTTTAAAAATTTCAGCGTGCGATGGAGGCAGTTGTGTGAGGCAGCACTCCCCTGGTAAGACTTCCTCAAAATTTCACCTGAAGGCAGAAAAGCAGCTACCAGTGACAAATGAATAGACCAGAACAACTTTATACTGTAAAGTTGACATGCAGATGCCACGTAAGTCCTGGCTTCCAGCATAGCCTGTCAGTGTCATACAGAAGCCAGACCTGGGACATCCTTTACATCCCACTGCGCCTTCTCTCTCACCTCTCACTGCCGCCTGCTGCTCCCAGTCTTCCTGCCAGTGTATGTAATATAATAGTGGATGGGAGGCTGAGAGGATCTACCCACCTCCAAACTGGGAAGGAAGCCTTGAGCAGGTCACCTTACCACCTTGGAGCCTCAGTAATTCTCCTCTGTCAAATGGCCATAATAAAAAGACCTTCAGGAAGTATTTCAGAAGGAATTCAATGGGTTGATCTATGCCTGGCCCATAATAAGGACTCTGTAAAGATCTGTTTTGCTTTCCCTTCCAGAATGAAGAAAACACAGTGTCATCCATTCTCCATTACCCTTGCTGCAGGCAGAGCCAGATCACCAGATGAATGTTATTACTATATGTTCACTTAGGTGTTGATCAGTTAATACTAATTTGATGGTGAGTGCATGTGGTGCTTGTTTTTCCATTCTTGGGATACTTCACTTAGTAGAATGCGTTCCAGCTCTATCCAGGATAATACAAGAGGTACTAGATCACCACTGCTTTTTGTGGCTGAGTAGAACTCCATGGTATACATACACCACATTTTATTAATCCACTCATGTATTGATGGACACTTGGGTTGTTTCCACATCTTTGTAATTGTGAATTGTGCTGCCATAAACATTCTAGTGCAGATGTCTTTTTTATAGAATGTCTTTTGTTCTTTTGGGTAGATGCCCAGTAATGGGATTGCTGGATCGAATGGTACTTCTAATTGTATCTCTTTAAGGTATCTCCATATTGCTTTCCACAGAGGTTGCACTAGTTTGCAGTCCCGCCAGCAGTGTAAGAGTGTTCGTATCTCTCCGCATCCACACCAACATTTATTGTTTTGGGACTTTTCGATAAAGGCCAGTCTCACTGGAGATAAGTGATATCTCATTGTGGTTTTGATTTGCATTTCCCTGATGATTAGAGATGTCTGTTATCCACTGTGAGTTGATTTTTGTGAGAGGTGAAAGGTGTGGATCTTGTTTCAGTCTTCTCCATTTGGCTATCCAGGCTTTCTATGATCTAACCAAGACTTTCTTTACTATGCTTTAGTTCACATGGCTATATCCTTCCCAAACCTGTTACTGTTGCAATTCTGCTCCTGTTACCTGGAAAACCCTCTTCAACCCCACCCTAGTCCCCTTTACTTGCTATGGAAACCTTACTCATCCTTCAAAGTTTAACTCAAATGCCAGTTCTTCCATGAACCCTTCCCTGCCCAATCAGTAAGAATGATTCGCCCCTTCCTTTCCACCTTAATTGTACCCTACTTATGTACATTTTATATCCACATATACAGAGTAGATTCTATGAAGATACTCACTAAATCAATTCACAAAATAAACCCAAATTTGGAAGGAATTAAAATTTCCCATACTTAAAAATGTCTCACATATAGTCTGGCAGTTCCACACAATATTAAACATGCGGTTGTCATATGACCTGCAATTCCCCTCCTAGGTTCATAGAAGCATTATTCACAGTAACAGAAAAGAAGAAACAAATCAACTGATCAATTAATAAACAATATGTGGTATATCTATACAATGGAATAATTTTCATCCATAAAGAGGAAAGAAGTACTAATACATGGCATCTGGGGAACAGGTAATGCATTAGTTTCCCGAGGGATGGACTTGTACTTGTATCTTTCCTTTTAGGCTGACCATCACTGAAACAGATGGCTGGTATTTTGGACTCCATGGTTAACCACAATTGGATAACAGTCCCACTCCATGACACTCCCATCCTCACCTTCTGTACTTAGATGCATTTACCTGTGCAGTCAGGTTAAGCATTGCTCTTCCATACAGCTGTGTAGGAAGCTGGCTTGCTTCAAGCTCTAAAAGGACATTTTTACATGTTAGGAACCTTGGCCTGGAAGTCTGGAGAATTGAGTTCAAGTCTTGACTCTGCTACTGAATGGTAATATGACTTTAGGGACATCATTTTCTTCATTTGGGCCTCAGTTTCCCTATCCAGAGTAAAATAAAAAATCAGATCAAGGCAATCTCAAAGCTTTCTTCCAAGTATAAAGTTCTTTGAGTCTGAGAAAAAAATTTCAGTAGGAAGGATGAAGGTGAGAAAATAAGAATTATTTTTCCAACAGTATGGAGATTACTCAGTGAACTAAAAGTAGACCTACCATTTGATCCAGCAAACCCACTACTGGGTATCTACCCTAAGGAAAAGAAGCCATTTTATCAAAAAGACATGCATACCCAAATGTTTATTACAGCACAATTTACAATTGCAAATATATGGAATCAACCAAAGTGCCCATGAACGGATGAGTCGATAAAGAAAATGTGGTATACACACACGCACACACACACACACACACACACACGCACACGCTATGAACTACTACTCAGCCATGAAAAGGAATGAAATAATGTCTTTTGCAGACTTGGATGGAACTAGAGACTGTTATCTTAAGTGAAGTGTATCAGGAATGGAAAAATAAATACCCACATGTTCTCTTATAAGTGGGAGTTAAACAAAAGATATACATGGTCATAATGAGCGGTAATTGACATTGGGAACTAAGAGGGGGATGAGGGATAAACAATTACCTATCAGGTACAATGTACATTATTCTGGTGACAGGTACACTAAAAGCCCTGACTTCAGCATTATATAATTCATCCATGTAACAAAAAACTCTAGTGCCCCCTAAATCTATTGAAATTAAAAAAGGAAAAAAAAAGAATTATTTTTCCAAAGACAGCTGTAAGTCCCCATCCAGGAAAATGTGTTGGAATGGACACATTCCAAATCCATTTCCATGGGAGTTGAACTTAATAACTGTTCAGGGTAATTTACAAATTTGTTACAAAAAAAACTACTCATAATTGCATAAATAATACCCCCAATTATCATAATTGGGGCAGGAGGGCTTGTGCGAAGGTGGCAGAGTAGGTTGGGGTAGGTGAGGGTAGGTGGGGAAGGTGGAAATGGCTCTGTACTCCAGCTCCCCACAGAGAGCCCATTGAGGGTCTATTCACTCTTTTCCTGATAATAATTGGCTCATTATAATAAGGGGGGGAAACAATGGAGAATTCTGGGCTTAGGAGATGATGACAGGGCCATATTAAGTGTGGCAAAAGTGCAGAACTGGAGCCAATGACACGCTTCATCAACTTCACATTTGAATCCCAAGCTAACCTTGGTGGTTTCAAAATCCTGGCAGTGGGTCTCTCTCTCTCTCTCTCTCTCTCTCTCTCTCTCTCTCTCTCTCTCTCTCTCTCCCACTCTCTCTCTCTCTTTCTTTTTTAGAAATAGCAAGGAGAAGTTAATCCCACCCTCTTTACTCCCCCAAACTCACTGTCCAGTGTTGGAGAGAAAGCAAAGAGAAAACCAAGCCTCATGCCCTGCTCCATCCCATGAGGAATGGGACAGTGGGAGTATATGGAAAACTGCCGCCTGGTCAAACCAGGCCCCCTTTCTTTCACACCCTTCGCTTTTGCTTTCTTATCTCTGGTCTGACCAGGTATTTCTTAACAGGTAAGTCACACATCCCCAGCAGGCAGTCAGCCATATATGCCTGTGACCTGGGGAAGAAGAATGGGGTAAGGACATTTCCCTACTGTACTTGAGGGTGCAGGTCCCTGGTGACTGATTTCCAAGAAGCCTGGTTGCCTGGCATAATTTAAGTGTCCAGGGGTAGAATCCTCAGGTCCTGTGTATCAAGGAAAGGCTGCAAGAGGAATTTTCACCTGCTCAGTTCTATGGGGACCACAGAAGCCTTGGACTTCTGTCTTTAAACTCACCAAACTACATTTCTTCAGAGAGTTAAGGATGAGTTCAAGGCCTAGGTAACCTTTCTCCTCACATTCTAAGCAGCATCCCAGATGCTACAGCTTTAACAGTCATTCAACTGGCGACTTGGTCATCAGCTGCCACCCAGGTCCCAGGTACTCTCCTGCCTGAAATATCATACCAGCTTCTAGTATCCCTGACTCTTTCAGTCCTGTCTCCTATTTTGGTCTCATCTCCACACAGCAGCTGAGGAATCTTTTTAAAACAGGTCACATCTTCAAAAAAAACCAAAAAACAAAAAACAGGTCACATCTTGTCATTCCTCTGCTCAAAATCCTCCAATGGCTTCCTCTGTCATTCAGAGTAAAGCCTTACAAAGGCCTGCAAGGCCCTTCCTCCAAGCTTCTCACCCCAACTGCATATTAAAATCACCTGGGGAGTTTAGGAAACACTTGAGATCTTCCTCTCTCCCCCCGCCGTAGGGAAACACACTCTCTATGGGTGGGATCTAGACCTTGGGATTGTTTTTGAAGATCTAAATTTTTTCCTAAACTTCCCAGGTGATTCTAATGTACAGCCAAGATGGAAAACCACTGTCCTAATGGATTTGGTCTTGAATACTTCTCTGACCTCCTCTGCCATCACTCTCCCCCTTGTTCCCTCTGCTATAGTCACATGAGCCTCCTGCCTGTTCCTCAATGAGCCAAGCACATTCCTACCTCAGAGCCTTTGCATCAACTATTCTCTCTGCTTGAATGCTCTTCCTCAAGCTCTCTACTTGTTTCATTTCCTAATTTTTTTCAATTCTTTGCTCAAACATCACTAAGTCAGAGAGGCTGCCTCTGAGTGCCCTGCAGTCCCTGCCGAGGCCAAAGATGTCTAGGACCTAGTTTGAAAATTAGAGAAGTTTGCTAACATCTCTCCTAGTTCTATCATCCTAAGAACCTCCACAAACTGCTACTTGCTCTCAAGTTTTTCTCTCTTGGTCTTCTTTTAATGATTATTGCTTCTGTTCCTGTCTTCAAACAGTTCCTTTTTCTTCTCCATGCCCGAAGTCACCACCTGGAAATTACAATAGCATATCCAAGGTCCATAATATATTTAAACACCTCTCCTTCAAACAGAAGTCAGACGGAGGACTTCACCTGAGTCTTACTTAGTGTCAGGTATCCATGCTAAACACTTTACATATATTATTTCACTTACGTAATCACATAATGTAACGTATAAACTAGAAAAGGAAGGGAGGTTATTTCTTCACACCCATTCCCTTAGCCACAGGCCCAAAGGTCCTAGGGGCTGCTTAAAGCTTCTGGCAGGGAAAAGGACCCCCTAGAAGAGGTGATGTTTCATCTCTGTGGCCTGGTTTACTGCCTTTTGAAAAAGAGGCAGTCTGGGACTTGTCATTAAATATTGACCTACAGATCATATCCAGCTGCCACCTCAGCCTTACTCAAAGAATTGCACTTCAGTCCTCAACTTGCCTATTGCCAACTACATAAGGGCTAATTCCTCATTTCAAGGCCTGGTACCCAGTGACTGTTTAATGAAACAATTATCATAAGCATAACAATCTTAGTACTGATACTCTGTGACTCTGCAGCCTCTCAGGGAGGACCAAGGACAGGGGGCAATGATCTTTGTGGAGTGACAAGTTAAAGCCTTGTTAGTATATGCTAATGTGCACTTCCAGATTTAGTAGAAACTCCAACTCTGACTCTCTCCTATCATAGTCCCCAAAACACTGTAGATGGGACTTCTTCAGATCCCCTAGCTTTAAGCTGATATTAATTGGGATTTATTTGGTGGTAGATGCATGGCTGGAAATGGTGATGAAACCCAGTAAATGTCCTTTTAAGTGACTTCTCTGCTGCTAAAGTGTTTAGGAGGGGAGGGATCGTAGAAAACACTTGGGAACTTTAGACAAACACTAAGTAGAAGGAGGCAGAAGTAAAGCCATATAAAAAACATGAACAGCCATTTCCCTGAACAGGATATACAGATGACAAATAAGCGCATGATAAGATGTTCAATATCATCAGTCATCAAGGAAATGTAAATCAAAACTGTGATGAGATATCACTCTATACCTATCAGAATGTGTATCAAAATATCAAATATCAAAATAAAAAATAGTGATAACATCCAATACTGGTGAGGATGTGGAGAAATTGGATCACTCATAAATTGCTGGTGGGAATGTAAAATGATATATAGAAACTCTAAAAAAGAGTTTGAAAGTTTCTTTTTTTTTTTTTCAATCCAGTTATATTTTATTTCATTTTTTTTCTTTTTTTTTTT
>RJWJ010041078.1:0-13693 GCA_004363605.1 Indri indri | reverse complement strand
GGGTGGAGCTACCTCTCTATATTCATTTTTTTTTAAAGGGCAGATAAAAGAAAGACAGCCCACGAAGAACACCAATGAGAAACTGGCAAACACTATGAGAGCAAGAGAAGAGTGGAGTACGGAAAATAAGACAATATAAAGGAAGAGCAGTCAACAACATCACAGGCAGCAGAAAAGTACTGTAAGATTAATAAAGAATGGAAAGCATTTTGGATTCAGTGAAATAAAAGGGGCAATGATACCCTTCTCTGAGTGCCAAAGACACGATGTCAGATTGCAGGAAGTTGAGAAACAAATGAAAGAAAGAAGTTTAAGTCAACTTTTAAGAGACGGGGCTGTGAAGAGAAAGATAAAGGGACCATGGGTAAACAGAAGTTTCTTTCCTTTTTTTTGTTTTTAAGGGGAGACACTTGAGCATGTTTGAAATGAAGAAAAGCTAGGAGAAACGATATAGGAAGATATAGGAAAGTGAGAATAAACTGATAGAGCATCATGGTTGTAGAAGAGATGGAAGGAAACAGAATAACATTTCTAAGACAGGAATCAGGACTGGACTTGAAGAGACAGGATGAAACTGGAGGGACATAACATTAGAAATGTTTTAGAATCTGGCAGTACTGGGGAGTAGAGAGATGTCAAGAGAATTCAGAGCTACACTGCCTCAATTTCAGACATAAAGAGATCAAAACAGCATCTGAAAGGGGGAGATACACCGAGGAGAATGATAAATATGTGGGATAATTTACAAAATGAACAGGAAAGGAAGGCTCGATTAAAAAAAAACAAAGAAAAGAACATAGAAAAGTGATAAGAGGCTGTGCGCGGTGGCTCACGCCTATAATCCCAGCAATCTGGGAGGCTGAGATGGGAGGATTGCTTGAGGTCAGGAGTTCGAGACCAGCCTGAGCAAGAGCGAGACCCCATCTCTACTAAAAATAGAAAAATCAGCCGGGCATAGTGGTGTGCACCTATAGTCCTAGCTACGCAGGAGGCTGAGGCAAGAGAATAGCTTGAGCCCAGGAGTGTGAGGTTGCTGTGAGCTAGCCTAATGCCATGGCACTCTAGCCCATATGACAGAGCAAGACTCCATCTCAAAAAAAAAAAAAGGAAAAGTGATAAAAGCCATATGGATTAGACAAAATCAAGATATCAAGAGATAAATGAGTAGAGGATCAAACTGATAATTCAAAGGAAATACTACTAGCAAATACAAATTAAAACAGGTAAATTTTTTTCTCTCTAAATAATCAAAATAAGATTCATGCCACCCCTAATGATGGCAGATACTACTTTTAAAGAACTCTGGGTAAGGTGGAATCTCTTCCACCTTATCTTTCTACATATCTGTACAAAGACATGCACAGATCAATACAATAAGGCTGAATATAAGGATAGAGATATGTGCCTAGAGTACAACTAGAGAAAGCGAAGAACCATTGGGAGTGGTTGAGAAAGACAGTGTTCAGGGCTGTATCCTTAACACCTAGAATAATGCCTGGCCCATGGCAGCTGTTCCCTAAAAATTTGTTGAGTTAACGAATGACAAAATGTGCATCCTAAAGGAGGCAGTTTTATGTAATGGAAAATGATTCTGAATGTGGGCTTTCCTACATATCACCATGCTACCTTGGAGCTTCTTTCCAAGAAGTCTGTTTCTTCATCTATAAAACAAGGATACAACTACCTTTCAGAGTTGCTATGAGAGAGAAATAAGACAAGTAAGTTACATAAAAGAACCTAATTAATCGCTCAAAGAAGGACGGCTAATCTCGCTATGACAAATACTTCAATAACCACCACATTAATTTTGGTAATCTGGTTACTGACTGGCTAGTCAGGTGTCCCTTCTCCCCTACTGCCTCATGGGATCCTTTCTGAAGGCACACGAAAAAGACAACATTTCAAGGTAGAGGTCGAAACCCTAGGTCACCATAACAGATAAAAGAAAGATAAACTGCTTAGATGACAAAAAGACTACATTGTAAGTATAAATCAAAAATAAAATTTGAGGCAGTTATATAAAAATTACAAAAAATTTTAAGTCAGGATTTTTTTTTTTTGCTTCTCTCCAAACATTGGTTCTGACTACATTTTATCATTTAACAAATACATTTAAAAAACTGGACCTGATACAACACATCAAGCAAACTATAAAATACAGAAATGTCATGCTAATTGCTAATAGACTCTAAATCCATTGGTTAAGAATTAACCAGTAGTCAAATATTACAGTTTAATCACTTATTATTTGCCAGGTCCTGTTTACACGCTTTCGTATATTATTAAATCTTCAATTCCCACAATAATTCTATCAGGTAAGTAATAATATTATCCCCATTTTGCTGATGAGGAAACAGAGGCACAGACTGGTTAAATAACTTGCCCAAGGTCACACAACTAGGAAGTGGCAGAGCTTGGGTTTTGCCCTACAATCTAGTTACAGAGCCAGTAAACCAGGACTTCTGAAATGGCCTGGTGATAGATGCCACTGTCACAGTATCATCTTGTAGGAGCAACTAACACCTCTCAGTTAAAAGCTGCCACTCTGAGATCAAGCATCTTTGTATGTTCCATCATTATAAGCTGTTGCAGCAAGAGTTACTAACTGACCACGTGTGTAAGAGGGCTTCTCTAGCATACTACCACACATCTATTTCTCTAGGCACTTGGGAAGCTTGATTGAATCTGTGCTGATATAAAGAAGCCAGAGCTGATGCTCTCTGCACTAAAATGAATTACAATATATGTTTTAAAAGGGGGGGGGGGGAGGATTTTCATTCCAGAGAATAATCTACAAGATGGACCACATGTCTCTATGTTTATCATAAATACTCAGAGACCTCGTACATAAACATG
This sequence comes from Indri indri, assembly GCA_004363605.1. Lineage (NCBI taxonomy): Eukaryota > Metazoa > Chordata > Mammalia > Primates > Indriidae > Indri > Indri indri. The sequence continues at coordinate 10,837 of RJWJ010041078.1, read as the reverse complement.
ATTTTTAAATTCACGTAAATTTTTTTTAAAACTTCCTTGTTCCACAAGATATAAATGACATAGTAAACATATGCCAAAGTTCTCATAAAGCTAGATAAGCAAAAAACAAAACAAAAAAAACCTTTTGCATGCTCCTCCCCCAACTTAGCCAAAATGAAATGCTTCAGAAAGTCTCTAATTCTTCTACTAATGTTTACAGAATATGAAAACTTTAACACACATCTCTAAAAGGAATAAAAACATGTAGAAATCCCTTGTAATTTTTATCCTACCTAATATTACTTGATTTCAGATGCTCCTCTGATTTCAAGTTTCCGGTCCTCATCTGGGACTTATATGAAACGTTTTCTCCCACAATGACTATCTGCAAGAACATCCAATTTCTCATAAGGTAGAATGGTTTAAGACATTCTAGATAGAGGAGAGGAGGAAAACATGAGTTAACCCACAATAACAGAGAACCCCCATGAAGAAAATCATTTTCTCTTTAATTGAAATAATGTAATATGAAAGGCAAAGGAAAATATCAAAGCCTTTTTCCTTTTTGTATTGTTTCTAAGAACAAACATTTTTAAAATTCTGTTTCATATATTTCTAACAGATTCTAGTTTCAGACCAAAATATTATCTTCATCTCCCTCACTGTCTGAAAGCTGATCTCTATAGGACAAATAGATACCAGTTACCTAGCAGGGTTCTTGTAGGACCATAGTAAGAAAATGCCCTTTGGAAGACAAAAACAGATGGACTCCTTACGAAATGAGAAACACATAAAGCAATTCAACCACAATTATAGGCGATATGAATAATGCTTCTATTCTAAGATCAGCTGAAAATGTCAGGTTTTTGATCTTCATTTCATTCACTAAACAAATATTGTCATTTTAATGTACTAGATATAGTGTTAAGGACTGAGGATACAATGATTAAAAAAAAAACAAACAAACTAGATATGGTCCCTGCCATAGATTTAAACCCTGATGTAGAGACAGACTAATAAGGAAGGAAGAGGCAATGGTTACAAGCATGGGCTCGGGAATAAGACTGTCTGCATCCCAATGGTATGCCAGGGAGCAAGTCAAGCCACAGAAAAACACAGCACAATTTCTTGGGGACTTCAATTTACCTGAAAGATTTGGACAACGAAGTTAAGTTATTGTTATTGGCTACTGATCACTGCTTACATTTATAATTATTATGTAACATATGCTATGCTAAATGTTCTATATGCATGATCTCATAGAATGGTAGTATAATATAGTAGAGTGTCTTGTATTCACACTGCCCAGGTTCAAACCAAGCTCTGCCACTTACTAGCTGTGTAATCTTAAGTGAACCACCTCTCCGGTTTTTGAAGTAAGATGGAGATAATAAAAATACCTACCTCATTGAGGTGTTTTGAAGATTAAATGAAATAAAAGAAGTAAAACACTTAGGACTATTCCTTGGTAAGTAAGTCCTCAAAATATGCCATTATTGTCATTGTCATTATCACAATTTATAGTTATTATTACTCCTCCCAACAATTCTAAAAGGTAAATGCTATTATCCTCATTCTATAAATTAGGAAACTGAAACCAAGAACTCACACTAATCAATTCTAAATAGAACACAAAGTTTTTCGTAATTCTTAACAATAAAATATATCTTAAGAGAAATTTCAAATATGCAGCAGGTCTATGTGGACTTAGTGCCGTACTTCCAAAGTATGTATTCGATCTCCTGTGACTTAAATTAAACTCTAGTGGAAAAGAATGAGAGAAAATAATTCATGATAAAACCCAAGTTCCTTAGTATGGCATATATAAGGTACCACGGCTTTCCATTTTACACTTTATGATACAATAAATCTAGATTCCTTTTAGTTCCTTATTATTTGCCCTTCAGTATCTTTATTCCGGGTCTTTCTTTCAACCCGGAATGCCCTCCCACATCCCTCCTGTCCAGTTAACCCCTTCTTAACCCCTTCTCGTACCTTTTTTTTTTTTTTTTTTTGAGACAGAGTCTTGCTCTGTTGCCCAGGCTGGAGTGCCATGGCGTCAGCCTAGCTCACAGCAACCTCAAATTCCTGGGCTCAAGCAATTCTCCTGCCTCAGCCTCCTGAGTAGCTGGGATTACAGGTGTGTGCCACCATGCCCGGCTAATTTTTTCTATTTTTAGTAGAGACAGGGTCTCCCTATTGCTCAGGCTGGTCTTGAACTCCTCACCTCAAGCTATCCTCCTGCCTCGGCCTCCCAGAGTGCTAGGATTACAGGCATGAGCCACCATGCCTGGTCCCCCTTCTCATATTTTAAAACTCGGTAACTGCTGTAAGAGTCTTGGCTAGGCCAAGTACTCCCACTGCATCACGGCACTACAATGAAGTTATTTGTTTACACATTTCCTCCACTAGACACCGTCTTGTCCAACCAGGTATATCCAGTGCCTAACACACTCCCTGCCACACTACAAGTTGCTCAAATATGATTTTGGACTAACCAGTCTCTCAATAATAGAACAGGACCCTAAAAATTCAAGGGTCTGACGATACTTTTAAAAGTCTTCTGGGAAACAATCTGAAAGGTTTTTCATCTCAGAATCAGGAATAACATGCTTTCTTTCAACTTCAAAGAATCTACCATTTTTTACAATTAGAGAGAAATACAGGATCATTTATTTGGCTCTCTCAAATTCAGATTTTGTTTTCATCACAGTGGCATCTATATAGTATAGACAGAACTCTAAGTATTTCTACAGAAGAAAGAATCTGAAACTTCAAACCAAACATAAGTGCAACAACCAAAATGAATTAAACAAGAAATTTGGATTAAGCCGTAAACAACCAGAAACCTATTTCCTCTCATTTGAATTTTTACATTGGACAAAGTATGCCAAAACAATGATTTTCAACTCCATTGGACGCAATGCTATTTTTAAAAATAATTCATTCTTTGCAACAACCGTGTACCTTCCTAAAACAAAATACAAAGATAATATAAACTATTTAACGTATTAAAAAAAAACTCACAGGTACTAGAGAAGATAAAAAGAAAGCAATTTTTAATAAAATTAGTATCTTAATATATAAATGGTTCAGATAAAACCATTCTAGAAGACATACTGAATTAATCAGAAGCTTGCACGTATGGTTAACAGAAAGTTAAAAGAATTCCAAACAAGGTGGAAATAAAAATGAATGCAAAAATATGAGCAAATACTAGGATTAAAACTAGTGTTAATGTAAGTAATAGCAGACCAGACTTATTTGGAAATGGTAAGAATAAGAAAAAAATAACTTTGACATAGGGACAACATGACAAGACAAAGTACAGGGAGGTGATGTAAAGAAAGCAAAGATGTCAAAAGAATGAGAAGATAAGTCACAAAATGGGAGAAAATATTTATAAAAGATATATTTGATAAAGACTGTCATCCAAAATGCACAAAGAACTCTTAAAACTCAACAATAAGAGGACAAATAACTTGATTAAAAAATGAGTCAAAGACCTTAACAGACACATCACCAAATACACAGATGGCAATGGAGCATATGAAAAGATGCTCCACATAAAAAACAGACTTCATCAGGGAAATGCAAGTTAAAACAACAGTGATATACCACAACACTATCAGAATGGCCAAGATCCAGAACACTGACAAAACCAAAAGCAGTGAGGATGTGGAGCATCAGGAACCCTCACTGTTGGTGGGAATGCAAAATGGTACAGCCACTTTACTTTGGAAGACAGTTGGGCAGTTTCTCACAAAGCTAAACATATTCTTATCATATGATCCATATGACTCCTAGATACTTACTCAATTGAGCTGAAAACTTATGTCTACACAAAAACCTGCACATATTATATCAGCTTTATCTACAGTCACTAAAAACTGGAAGCAACTAAGATGTCTTTCAATATGTGAATGGATAAATAATCTGTGGTACATCCAGGCAATGGACTATTACTCAGCACTAAAAAGAAATGAGCTATCAAACCATGAAAAGACATGGAGGAACTCTAAATGCATTTTACTACATGAAAGAAGCCAATCTGAAATGACTATATACTAAATGATTCCAATCATATGACATTCCAGGAAAGAAAAAACTATGGAGACAGTATAAAGATCAGTGGTTGCCAGGACTGGAGGGGAGGAAAGGGAATGAACAGGTGGAGCTGAGAGGATTTTCAGGGCAGTGACAAATATTCTGTATGATACCACAATGGTGGATCACTACACGTTGGTCCAAACACACAATGCACAACACCAAGAGTGAAACTTAATGTAAACTAGGGGCTTTGGGTGATTATGACATGTTAATGTAAGTTCACCAATTATGACAAATGTACCACTCTGGTGGGGGATGTTAATAACGGGGGAGGCTATACATATGTGGGGACAAGGGATATATGGGAAATCTCTATACCTTCCTCTCAATTTTGCGGTGAACCTAAAACTGCACTAAAAAGTCTAAGGAAGGAAGCGGGGGGCAGAGAGAAGAGAGAGAGAGAGAAAGAAAGAAAGAGAGAAAGGGAGGGAGGGAGGAAGGAAAGGAAAGGAAGGAAGGAAGAAAAAGAAGGAAAAAGAAAACAAAGGTGTGACTATATCCTTTGACAGGTGATAGGGAATAAAAATTAGACTGGAAAAAGAAACAGTGCTTTACATAGTATTAAAAATAAATAAATTTAGACTAGGGAGAAACAAAGTTCAACTTCCTAACTTGGAGTAGGTAGATAACATGGGAGATGGACACGTTGATTAACTCAAACAGCTAGCAACAATATTTAAGATACTGTTTGATTTAACTAAATAAAGGATTCTATAAATTATTATGGTACAAATAGAATATTCTCTATTTCCAGGTGGTCTCTTTTTAATTTAAAAATAAAAGATATTCAAAAGTCAAACCTGATATTCCGACCAAAGAAACATTATTTTAGCCCATGCTTTCACACAATTTTATCTAGACAGCTCTTTTTCTTGATTATTTTCCTATCTGAGTAAAGAAATGGGGGCTGTAGTATAATCAAATAACTTAACGAATTAAATCTGATACAGATCACATAGAGTCTATGGCAGATTATTTTATTAATGGTCCCCAATGAATCACACACCTCTTGGCACCTGCACCCTGTGAGCTCCCTTCACATACTAACCTTGGGCGTGGCCATGTGACTCACTTCAGCAAATGTGATGCGGAGACTTGGTAAGTGCTTGTGCATTTAGGCTTGCCCTCTTGTAACACCATCAGCACATTATGGAGCTGAGGATGAGAGACCAGTTGGAAAGAGAGACCCAGTTTTCCCTGCCATCACAGCCATCCCAGCTGAGGGCCCCTACATTTGAGAGAAGCCATCTTAGACCACTTGGGGTCAGGCTCAAGTTGACCTAGATAGTCTAAGGCAGGAAATCTTTGAACAAAATCTTTGGAGATTTTGAGCAAACATGGAACATGAACCAACTTAGATTTTAACAGGTTACACCTGGCTGTTACGTTAAGCATCGATTCTCTTACCAGCAGGCAACAGTGGAGATGGTAAGATGTGACCAGACTCTGATTAACAGCATTTGTCAGCGGACTGTATGTTGAGTGAAAAAAAACAATCAAAGATGATTCCAGGGTTCTCAGCCTAAGAAGCTGGAACAGTGGATTTGCCACGTACTAACATGGGGAAGACAACAGAATTAGGTTTAGGGGGAAGAGTCCACTTTGGTACAATAATGCTTGACATGTTATAGTATTTGCTATTATTTTTTATAATGATAAGTCTCAGATGATTACAGTAGTCTCCCATTATCCAAGGTTTTGCTTTCTGAGGTTTTGCTTTCTGCAGTTTTAGTTACATGTGGTCAACCGCAGTCTGAAAATATTAAATGGAAAATTCCAGAAATAAACAATTCATAAGTTTTAAATTGCAAGTTGTTCTGAGTAGCACGATGAAATCTCACTCTGTCCTGCCCAGGACGCGAATCATCTCTTTGTTCAGCCTGTCCATGCTGTCTATGCTACCTATCCATTACTCACCGAGTAGCCATCCTGGTTATCAGATCGACTGTCGCTGTATAGCAGTGCTTGTGTTCAAGTAATCCCTATTTTATTGAATAATGACCCCAAAATGCAAGAGTAGTGATGCTGGCATATTGTTATAATTGTCTATTTTATTATTGTCGCTGTTAATCTCTTACTGTTCCTAATTTATAAACTAAACTTTATCATAGGTATGTATATATAGGATATATAGCCTCCACTGGAGGTCTCAGAACATATTCCTCTGAGGATAAGGGATAAACTACTACACTAGCCATCCAAGACAATGTGATTAATTGGCAGTTTGCTAAAGAGTTTGGGGTTTACAGGAAACACTGGGAGTGTAGATATCCATCTGGGAATCATCAGCATACAGATACTAGTTAAAGCCCATGAGATAGGATGTCATTACCAAAGGAATGAGTGTAGAAGTACAGAAGTCTCAGAAATTACAGTATTTAGAGACTAGACAGAGAATCAGTGGCGAAAGAGGTAGGAGGTAAATTTTGTTAAACATGGTGTCCAGGAAGCCAAATAAAGAGCTTCAAGAAAAGAGGGCAGAATCAATAAATACTGCAGATGCATAAAGTGAAATGAGGCCTGAGAACTCATCACTGGATTAGGAATGCAGAAGTCATGGAGGATCTTGCTAAGAACAATTTTGAGAAGTGGGAGCATAAGCCTATGGACTGACTTCAATAGAGAATGAGAGGAAAGGAACTGAGACTAACACTGAATTTAGACAACTTTGTCTAGGAAAGAAAAGAGGTAGTAGCTGGAAACAGATGTGATGATCAAAAGGGTTTTTAAGATGAGATACATAACAATGTTTTTTATAGGGTGGGATAAAATAACAATATAGGGTCCAACTGCTGTCTGGGCTTTAAAAAAAAAAAAAAGATACAGGAAAGATCCAATAGATAAAAAAAAAATGGGTGAAGACAGCCTCATGAAGGCCATAGGGACTTGTTTAAATATTACACGTGTTTAAAAGGAAAAACAAAAGGCCCTGAATAGAATAAAATTAAAAGTAAATATATAGAGAAGGAAACACAACTAAATAATTATTGGGGGCCTACTAAATGACAAGTGAAGTACATAAACCATTCCGGTTCTAATTTTCATAGCAACCTGAGGTAACAATTTTCCCAGTTTTATAAATACACAACAACCGAGAGATTATAGGCAATGTGGCCCAAAACTGTAGGGATGGTAAGTGCTACGACTGGGATTCAAATCTAGGTACAGTATCAGAATTCTGTAGCCTAACCAACTTTTTCCACTCATCATTTCATGATGCATGACAGACCTCAATTTTCAACAGATCACACATTCAAAGCTAATGTGTGAATACCTTATTGCTTAGGATTTATTCAGAGTTTACCTTTTTAACATAAGATCCACCCACATCCCCTTTCCCTTAAACTTGAAGAACTCTTCTCCAGGAAATCCTCCCAGTTTTAGACTCTAACATAAGTTCTTTCCCAGGAGGTCTCTCTCTAGTTGTTTTTCCCACTTTCTCTTCCTCATCAACGTAAAGCAAAACAAAAATCCTAATTTTAGAAATTTTTGGTTAATAAGACAAACCAAATAACCCAGGTTTAGATTTTCTCACATGAAGTATACTAGAGAAATAAACATACAGAGACTTCAATAGTAATTGTAGAGTGTTCCTTGAAGTGACTCTTAATCATCAATACAAGTAATTTTCACTATGACTTAGGGCCAACAATTGATCAGAGAAAAAGTTCCTGACTACTACATGATGATTGAAAAAAGGGGGGTGGGGGAGGACAAATCTTCATGCTACACAACTTTCCTAGGTAGAATCTAAGATACAAAGATCAAATTCTATATAGCCCTCTCATCCTCCTCCTCAAAAGCAAAGACATAGACTAGCTTCCTTGTGATTCCAACATCACTCAAAATCCAGATTTTCAGTTCTTCTCTGCTAAATGAGAAAAAAAATTATACCCTCTGAAGTTACTAAGTGTGCAGTAGGCGACATTTACAACTCTGTATCATACCAATGAGATCGAATTACCAGTTCACTTGGGCGACTAACCCCAACAAGTAAAAAGTTCATATCAAATCTGATTTGCGTCAATCATAAAAAAAATAGTTGAAGAAATAATGACAAACGTTTTCCAAATCTCACGAAAATTATAAACCCACAGATCTAAGAAGCTCAACAAACTGCAAAGATTGAACACAAAAGGAATCTTCCATTTCTCGCTTAAAAAAAAAAAAAAGAAAACCACACAAAGGCATTTTAATGAAACGGTTGAAAAATGATATAAAAAAAAAGAAATCCTAAAAACAAGCAGAGAAAAAAAATATACTGCGTAAGGAGGAATACACGCCTGTAATCCTAGCACTTTAGGAGGCTGAAGAGGGAGGATCGCCTGAGGTCAGGAGTTCACCAGTCTGAGACCTCCTCTCTACATAAAAATAGAAAAATTAGCCGTGGGGTGGTGGGGGGGGGGGGGCGGGTAGCAGTGAGGGTTCCCCAGCTACTTGGGAGGCTGAGGCAGGAGGACAGCTTGAGCCCAGGAGTTTTGAGGTTGCAGTGAGTGATGATGATGCCACTGTACTCTAGCCCGGATGAAGGAGCAAGACTCTGCCTCAAAAAAAGAAAAAGAAAAAAAGGTTCTTATCAGAAAAAAAGGCAAGCCAGAACATAATAGAATAACATCTTTAAAGTACTGGGGGGAAAAGAAAAACCCAAATTGTCAATCTTTAATTTTATATCCAGTGAAATTATCCTTTAAAACTGAAGGTAAAATAAAGACATTTTCAGGAACATAAGAGCTGAGGAAATTTGATGCCTACAGATCAATACCATGAGGAATACTAAAAAGGAAGCTCTTCAGATTGGAGAAAAATGACACCAGATGAAAAACTTGAACTAAACAAAGAGATGAAGAGTGACAGAAATGCTAAACATGAGTAAACATAACTTTTTCATCCTTGTTTTCAAATGTATTTAAAAGTTAATTAACTTTCAAGCAAAGAGATCAAACAAAAATAGAAACAAAGAGAAATAGATAAATCTACAATTATTTGCAGATTTCAAAATTCCTCTCTCAGTTACTAAAAGAAAAAGTAGGCAGAAAACCAGTAAGGTTAGACCGAAACTATCAGCCAAACAGATCTAACTGGCATTTACAGAACATTTTACCTAACAAAAGAATACATATTTTTTGCAAATGCACATGGAATATTCACCAAAATAGACCATAAGTTGGACCACAACTTTCCAAAAATTTGAGAGAATTAAAACAACAGAACTACAAATATAGAAAAACAGCTGGAATTAGTTGTCTCAGTTGAAGAATAAAGTTGTACAATTCCCCAAATATTTGGAAATGCAACAAATATTTCTAAATAATTACAGGTGAAAGAAGGCACAAGAGAAATTAGAAAATATTTTGAACTGAATGAAAAATGTAAATGTACATAATGTGTAATGTGCAATAAAAGCAGTGCTAAGAGAGTTGTAATTTTTTTGAGACTTACTCCCAAGCTAGAGTGCAGTGGCGTCATCAGAGCTTAATGCGACCTGAAACTCCTGGGCTCAAGCAATCCTCTTGCCTCAGCCTTACAAGGAGCTGGGACTACAGGTGTGCACCACAATGCCCAGCTAGTTTTTTTATATTAATATTTTGCAGAGATGGGGTCTCACTATGTTGCCCAGGCTATAGTTTTAAATGCTTATGTTATAATAGAAAAAATGGCCAGGTGAGCTGGCACACGCCTGTAATCCCAGCACTTCAGTAGGCAGAGGCAGGAGGAGTGCTTGAGCCCAGGAGTTGAAGATCAGCCTGGTCAACATAGTGAGACCTCATCTCTACCAAAAAAGAAAAACCAAAACCAAAAACAAAAAAATTAGCTGTGTGTGGTGGTGTGCACCTGTAGTCCCAGCTACTAGGAAGGCTAAGGCAGAAGGAACACTTGAGCCCCAGGAGTTGAAGTTTGCAATGAACTGTGATGGCACCATTGCACTCCAGCATGGGTGACTGAGCGAGATCCTATATTCAAAAAAAAGAAGAAGAAGAAAAATCTAAAAGCACTGTAAAGAGTCTACCTTAAGAAACTATAAAAAAGAAGAGCATATTAAACCCAAATAAAGTAGAAATAATGAACAGCAGAAAACAAAGACATAGAAAATAAGTGAAAGCCAAAAGCTGATTTTTTGGAAAGAGCTATATAATTCTCCGCAAGCTGATCTATAGTTATAATACAATTTCAATCAATACCAATGCAGGCTGTTTTTGTTAGAAAACTGGTGGGCTGATTTAAAATTTATCCGTAAATGTAATAACCTAGAATAGCCAAAACAATTCTCAAATAAAGTTAGAGATCTTACACTACCTGATTTCAAAACTTAACTAAAGAGCTCTGGTAATCAAGACAGTATAGCGTTGGTATAAGGACAGACACACAGATCAATGGGACAGAATAGAGGTCAGAATAGACTCATCTATTTATGTATTTATGTATATGTGGATGCATGTCTGTGTGTGTATACAGTCAATTGATCTGACAAAGGTGTCAAGGTGTTTAATGGGGAAAAATAATTTTTTCAACAAATTGTACTGAAACTGGATGAAGATTTTAAAACTAGAAAAAAATTAACCTCAAACAATACATCACAACATTTACAAAAATCAATCCAAAACGAATCATAGACTTCATATGTAAGACTTCTGGAAGAAAACTAAGGAGTAAATTTTAATTGCCCACTATGGTTTGAATATTTGTGCCCTCTCCAAAATTCATGTTGAAACTTAATCCCCAATACAACAGTATTAAGAAGTGGGGCCTT
>RJWJ010041077.1:0-13684 GCA_004363605.1 Indri indri | reverse complement strand
CTCATGTTACCTCTGCAAGTGTCCCTTTAGCCCCATGGTGTGGATGAGTGTTTGCCCTTCCTTAAGGACGTGAGCAGACGCGGGTGCGATTCCTCGGGACCCATTCGCCGCCACGCTGCAGTGGAGTGGGTCACGTGCTTCCACCACTCACCTCCCGCCTTCCAACACTTGCTGACGTGTAACGGGCACTTTCCATGTGCCGGCCACGTTCTATGTGCTTTTTTAATTGTGGCGAAATACACATAACGTAAAATTCACCATTCTAGCCATTTTTAAGTGTTCAGTTGAGTGGCATTAATTACATTCACTTCATTGTGCAGTCCTCACCACCTCCTTCTCCAGGAATTTTCATCTTCCCCAGCAACTGAAACTCTTGCCTCAGGGTTTTACGTGAGGTGTTCTCATTGGATCCTCCCTAGAACTCGAGAAGTACAGTCCGTTTGTATCCCCGTGTTTTATAACAGTTAGCCATGGCCATGCTGATGCCGTGTAACAAAGGACACAGTTCCTCAGCCACATATCATAGCACAATAATAAGCATGTTTTGGCTCCCGAGCCTGCGTGTGGACCTGGCACTGGTGGACCAGGCTGGCTTCACCCATCTCTGAGCATCCGCCTGGAGCCAGCTAGCTGGCCGTGGAATCACAGAGGCACAGGGGCAGGTGGAAGCCTACAGCGCCTCTTGAGGTCTAGAGTCCGGCTGGCACACCTTGCCCTGTTGGACAAGCAAGTCACGTGGCCGAACAGAAAGCCAGGGGCAGGGCAGTGGACTCCGCTCCTTGAGTGGGAGAAGCTGCAAAGTGCCTTAGCAAGAGCCATGAATCCTGGGAAAATTCAAGCAGGGGCCAGTTATACAACCCTCCAGAGCACGATTTTAGAGAGGAATAACTCTTACTTCGCAGGGCTGTTCAAAGGATTATCCAAGACGCCACGGGAAGTCACACGGGACACCGCTGGGGCCAAATAGGAGCCCAGCGATGCCCATTTCCTGTAGGTAAGGATTCATCCAAGGTGCGTTAAACAAGGGAGCCCCCTGCTGCCCCCATCACAGTGATTTCAGCTTTCTTCAACAGTTCACAAGCCCACCCAAAGCTTGGCATTCAGTGCTTCTGGGAGCGGAGCTTGCGTGGCCCAGCTAGCTCATCTGGCTCTTCCCCTACCCCTGTCCTGGTCCCCAGCTCTTGCCAGACTGTTTGCCCCATGCCTGTGTCTACACCTTGCTCATGTGGACTCTTTCTCGTGAAAACTGCCCAGCCTTCTGCCTCCAGTCCAGAGGCCCCTCCTCCAGGCAGTCTGCCACCAGAGATTCCAGGCAGAGTGCTGGCTCCGTTGACCTTGTGTGGCACAGTGGGCCCTCACAGCCCTGGGGCACGAGGCCACAAGTCACCTACCCTGGCCTCTGACATCCCTGCTGAAGGCTCTGTCCTGCCACTGGGCAGCCTCCTGGCCCCAGGCAAGGTCCTTCCCCTGCTTCTGACCATCTCGGGGGAGCCAGGAAACCCTAAGGCAATGGTGTTGGCCCTGTGGGCACCACGTTGGTCTTGGGAATATTTGCCCTTCTTCACTTTATATAACCACAGCATGAGGAAACTTCCAGAGCACCTCCCCTTCCCCAATCCCCCTGAGTCCAGTGTGGACTCTGAGAGCAACTGAAATGCAGAGAAATTTCTCTCTGTTCATTTGTGGCCTGGGATAGACGAAAAGAATGAAGTAGGGCAACTCACTGACCCAGAATTTTATATTTAAACCCGGCGTTCCCGGTGTGCTTCAGCAATGGCCGTGAGAATTTATCTTCATTAAGGACTGGAGAGCAGGGGCCTCGGGTGGGCAAAGCAGACCTCCCTGGGCGTGGGAGGTCGATACAGCAGGATGCCGGGGGCTGAAAAGGCGAAGGGAGCACGGTCCACCACTGCAGGGGCGGGAAGCCCTCGACTTTCTCCAGTGGAGCTTTGGGCTGGGCTCCCGCGGGGACTGACTTGTGCCAGTTCATCGCTCAACACGCTGGGGGCGTTCCATGTAACGCTCTCCACCAAGAAGCCAGCCTTTGTGTTCAGATAACTTTGGCCAGAGAGGGTGAGGAATCTACCTTCTTAACCCTGCCTTAATTATAGGGGGAACTCAGTCGGGGTATCTGACAACTATTTCATTGTTTCAGGCGCGACAAGTAGGACCCATTACAGCTCCAGTCCAGCCTGCTGGGGAGACATTGATTTCTTAAAATCGCAGACAATGGACCACGCTGACCTCACAGCTAAGCAAAGTGGGTGGTCGCCTTAGCGATGTGGGTTGAGAGGTGCCAGGCAGGTCCCCCTGCTGAAGCTCTCTCCCACTCACCAAGTCGCCCTGCCTGCCGCTCCACCATTAGCACTTCAGTCATCAAATCATAGAGTGTCAGGTTGTAATTAGCCTTGGAACCTGTCTAGTTCAATGTCCTCACTCACAGCGCTTTGAAAAATACCTGCACAGGCCCTTTATTTTAGAGTGAGTTAGTGGCAGAGCCGGGATTCGAGTCTGGCCCCGCGCAGTGGAGGAGGCTAGAGAAGCTAGCCCCCTAATGGGAAGGGGGCGCTGGGTCGCAAGACAGGCAGCTCTCCAAACAGAGGAGGGGCTCTGACACCAGGCATCCGGAGTAAATGACAAGCGTCCTGGGGAAGTGCGGTGGGCCAGGCTGGGCTTTAAATGTTCTGCCATCCGAATGGGCCCCGGCCAGGCTATGACTTCAGCTGCCCGATCTCATTTTCCGTCTTTCCACTGCTGGGGCCCGCCTCTTCCTGGTGACCTCAGAGCACCGAACCCGACACTCCCCGCTCAGACACTCCCAAAGGCTCTGAATGGTGCAGCTTGATATTTTTCCTTCAACGTACTCATTTTCATCATTTAAATACCATCTTTAGCTTTATCCTGAGGAATAATACCCATGAAGTCAGAGTTTACCTTCCAGTTACAATTATTTTTTCTGGTTCATAAAAATAACAATAGCTACTAAAAGAAGACCAAAAAAAGGGTTGTCAGGGTGCCTTCTAGAAGCACCTGCCCCACTCTCTGGGAAAGGCGTGGAGTAAGAGAGTTGGCTCTAAGTGCTGTTTCCACCCCTCCCCGCCGTGGGACCCGGGCAGGTCACTTCGCCTTCCCAAACTTCTGCTTCGGTTTCCTCCCCTGCAGAATAGGGTTAGTTCTTCCAGGAAGAGATGTGAGTGAGCAGTGGCTCCAGTGACAGCATGTCACCTGGCTAGCTGGACAGTGGCTAGGATAGATTAGGTGCTGCTGTTTTCCTGCCTGTCCTTTTCAACACTGTCCCCCGGGCGTGGAGCATGGGCTTCGGAACCACCTAAGGATTTGGCGCTGAGCTCTGATGTTCCCTGGAGTGTGAGCCTGGATAACTCATGTCACCCCTCTGAGCCTCAGTTTCCTCATCTGGAAAAAGAGGGCAGTGACACCACGTCCCAGGGTTAACAGGAGGTGCGGTCGAGATGGGGAAGGGCTCCGCAAATAGCCACGATGCAGAGGTTATCTGCGGCCTGATTGTTTTTCCCAGTTGATAGCAGCTCTATATTCTTACTGGTTTTTTCCCCGCCACTGTTCAGTGGGTCAGTTTTTATCTTGCCTGTCGGTCACTCAAGCAAAAGTCAGGCAGGGAACATGGAAAGCAGGCTATGTGACGACCGCAGCCGCCTGTCTGCATTCTGAGCAGTGGAAACCACGCAAGTGGAAAGAGATCGTTGCAGGCTTGGAACCAATGGCTGAGGCTGGGGACCCATTATGGGCATCATCTGAGCAGCTATTCAGGGATGCCGCCTGATCTTATCGGGGAAGTCACGCATGATTCTCAAAGTGAACAGGAGGCCATGGCTCCCTGTGGCCTTGCTTCCGAAAGGACATTTCTGAAGCAGTTGGAGCCAAAAATAGCTGGTTGTAGACCAACAGTTCAAGTAGACCGACGGGTCAACAGTCAGAATTGAGGTGTGGGAAGTAAACCTCACCCTGAGTTCCAGCCACCTGATCCTGTCTCTTGAGAGCTCAGAAAATTCAAGCTTTCTTTGCTGGGCTTCGTGTTCAGGAGGTTTTTCTTTCTTTGAAAGTCAAGTGCGTGGGTTTTCACACGATGGGCCACCCCTAAACCCTGATCCTTTTGGGTGCCTAAAAACTGGAGCTTGCTTTGAAAACTTCCCCTGGACACACGTGGCTTTGGAGTGTGGGCCGCAGAGGGGCGGAAAATCTGGCAAGCAGGCCGGCTCGGCACACAGTGTCGGCATCGGGCGAGGCACCCACCCGCCTCCCCAGCCTGCTCTGTGGCCGGGCGGGCTGAGCGGGCCGCACCTGTGGCTGGCGGGGCCTGCGGCATCAGGGACGTGACCCGAGCCTTGGGCCAAGCCTGGGCAGGACCAGGCCTGTCTCCTTGCTTCCTCTTAACTGTGTTGAGGGACAGAACCCAGCCCTGGCCACGAAGGGCCTCTCTGTCTTGCCTTCCCTCGCCTGGGGTGCAGGTGTCATTTTCGAAGTTGACCGAGCAGGAGTTAGTGCCTTAGCCCTTCTTGGGAGACTGCCCAGCTGCCCCCTCCACACAGCTGGCTCAGTCCCCGGCTCCACGGCACAGTTGACTCTTCGTCAGTCTGCACTGTGAACCCAGTAACCATTCAGCCATCCCCCAAGTACCTTCTAGGGGCCTGGGGGGCCCAAGTGGACAAAACACAGTCCCGCCCTCCAGAAGCCCCAGCTGGTATTATTTCCCGTGGGCACATCCTGTTCCTCAAGCCCAGCACATGCTCTCATGCTCCATAGCTAACAATAAAGAGAAATAATAAGTTTGGAAAGCTAACCGTCATTGAGAGCCTGCCCTAGGTGAGGCACCTCTGTGAAGCACTTTCCGTGAATATCCTCATGAAATTCTCACAGCTGTCTCCTGAAGCAGCCCCTGTTATCATCTGCATTTTACAGATGAGGAAAGTGAGACTCAGAGAAGTCATGCACCTCTCCCAAGGCCACACGGCTGAGTGGAGCCATCAGAGTGCAAAGGCAGGCTGACAGGCTCCTGAGCCCTCGCCTGCCTACAAGCCTCTGCCGTGAGTGCGAGCAAGCTTAGGGTTTGCAAACGCAGGTTGGAGTTGACTGCTTCCTGACGGGGGGGACTTTAGCATGTCCATTTGGTGATTCCAGGAACTGAGGCACAGAAAGGTCAGCAGCCGTCTCTGAGGTCACTCAGCTGAGATTTTGGTTTCAGGACCCGTGACTGCAGACTCACCCGTGCTGCAACATGTGGCCCCAGCTTCCAAAAGGGCGGCTTGTCCTGTGGTGGGCTTTGATTAGCTATCGCCAGGCCGAAGCCCCCAGCCTGCCAGACTCTGGTGGCAAGAAGGGCTGGCTCCAGGAGAGACACGGCTGGAAGGAGGGACTCTGGCTGTCTGTCAGTGGGTCCATACCTGCCCGGGGTGTGGAGAGGGAGTGGGAGCGTTCTGGGTTGTCACGGCAGCTGGGCGCAAGGACCAGGCATGTCACGGCCCTGCAATGCACAGGACAGCCCCGCGCGCCAAAGACCTAACCGCAGCTGGTGCGGAGCTGGGGGTCTCATGGGATGGTGATGTGGTGGAAACCTTGTTGGTACGGTACGCATCTGAGCCCAGAACCCGACTCTGTGTTACAGCTTGACCCCTCGATGTGGCTTCAGATTTCCGGGAATGAAACTATCAAAGAAATCGATGGAAAACTGTCTTTGATTTTGTTCAGAACTTCACCAAGAACCATCCCCTTTTAAAAAACTCAGAACCAGCAGCGTCACCCATGGTGCTTGAGATGTGGTACAACGTCCCCATCTGGGTTAGTAGCTGTCACGTTTCCAGTGATTCGATGTGTGTCAATGAATATATTTATTTAGCCCTCACTTCAAAGTGGCAGATATGAAGAAAAGGGTTGACAATACTCGGCAGAACATTGTAAAAACATCATCTTCTCTTCAATCTTGAACTGTTCATCCCAGGTAGGACCCGGCGTCTGCCTACCTCGTTATGTTTTCTAGCGTAGTCGCGCCCAGGCATTGCGACGTGGAAATGCACATTGTGTGGTTATAAATGACTTTCTTTTTATTTCTCTTCTATAGTACAGTTGGGGCATGACACACCTTTTTAAAATTATGTGTATTGGTAGATTATATCATCTGCAAATTTTCTTCAAAGGTAGTAAAGGAGGTGGATCCGATGGGACCAAGAACCACCAGAATAGTGCACAGAAATAGGGACCCTGCCCCGAATCTGCCCTGCCCCCTACTTAGCTGGGATCTTGAATGAAGCATGAACGTTAGCTCTTATCCCAGGCCTCTGAAGTCATTTATTTCACTTGGTTTCCCCGCTAGACTAGCGGGTGAACAGTGGGCCTCGGTAGACAGTAGGATGGCTGGACACATGGGTGAGCGGGTGATGGACTGATAGGTGAATGGCCATGGCAGGTGGATAGACAGATGAGTGGGTGCGTGGGTGGGTGAATGAGAGAGTAGGTGGACATATCAGTGCATGGACAGACAAGCGGCCAACAGATGGACTGATGGATGGGTAGACAGAGTAGGTGGACAGGCAGATACGTGGGGTGGGGTAGACAGATGGGAGGGTGGGTAGGTGGAAGGACAGGTTGATGAAGTGAGGGAAGGTGAATGATAAGGCACAGAGAGGTTTACTCACTTGCTCAAGGTCACACATCTAGTTAGTAGGATTAGGACCCAAACGCTCTAACTCCAGAGCCCATTCTCTTAATCACTGTATTATATTTGATGAAGTAACTTAGCCAAGTCATCAGCCAGCAGTAGGTGAAGCCAAGATTTGAGTGCAGGTCTGTCTGACTCATCACCACCCCACCGGGCCGAAGCCTGGAGGCCGTCACACTGGGGCCCATCACGAATGCTGCAAGAGCCCAGACCTCAGGCAACGGGGGAGCTGGCAACGGTTTTCGTTTCAACCTGGCAGTCACACCATCAATTCTGAGTTTAGAGAAATCATTTACCCTGCAATGGAGTGGCTGGGTTCGAGGGGACCCAGCCATCAGGCGGCTGATGTAGTAGTCTAGGCAACAGACAATGAGTTGTCGAGCCAGACATATGGCCAAGGAGGCCGAGAAGGAGTCCAGAGTCAAGAGCCTTTCAGAATCAGAGTTATAGGACCTGGGGACTAAGCTTGTGTGAGAGATGGGGAACAGCAGAAATCACAGAGATCTGGGCGGCCCTGGACACACTCACTCTGCCTTCCTAAGATGTGCTTGCTTCAGCGAATGTATTAGTTGGGATAATAAAGGCTAGGCTGCTTAACAAAGACTCACCCCCAACCCTGCCAGATCCTGTGGCTTAATCAAGACGGAAGCATTTTTCTAGAGTAGCAGTTGGCTGCTCTAGCTTGACAAAGGTGCTCTACTTCACAAGGTCACTTACTGGCGCAGGTTCCTGGCATTCTGTTGCTTTGCTGCCCCTTGGGACGTTGCCTTCATCTCTATGGTTGGAGCTGGGTTCCAGGCACATCACATTCCAGCTTACGGAGATGGGGACCTGGTGGCAGACATACATGCCCGAATGTTTGAAGTCAAGGCCTAGAAGTGACACGTTATTGCCACTCATATTCTGCTTGTATAAGAATTTGGTCACATGGCTACACCTAGCTGCAGGGGAGGCTGGGAAATATCTTCTGTATAAGCAGCCGTGTGCCCAGCCAAATCCGAGTTACTCTGGGAGAAGAGCAGAGTGAATTTGGGAGAATGACAGGAAACCTCTCATACCTGGGAATTGCTGGGATGCAGAGTTATCATCAGGACAAAATGAGGTAATATCCACAGAGCACACCTGGCACACACCTGGCATGCGGTAGAAGTTTGGTAATGGTCTGTCATCCTGGCTGGAGTGCAGTGGTGTCAACATAGCTCACAGCAGCCTCTAACTCCTGGGCTCAGGCGATCCTCCTGCTTCAGCTTCCTGCGTAGCTGGGACTGCAGGTGCATGCCACCATGCCTGGCTAATTTTTCTATTTTTTGTAGAGGTGGGGTCTCGCTCTTGCTCAGGCTGGTCTCGAACTCCTGAGTTCAAGCGATCCTCCCACCTCAGCCTCCCAGAGTGCTAGTCTTACATGTGTGAGCCTCTGCACCCGACCACCATTATGCTTCATAGGTGTGTAAGTGGTACCTAAAGGAGTGGCAGGGCATCCAGTAACTAGGAGACTCTGGCCATAAGAGCCATCCGTGGTGGAAGAGTCAGAGACATCCAGGGCAGTTTCAAAACGGAAAGTCTTGCACACCAGCATCTGTTGGGGGAGGGGGCTGAAGGGAACATTTTAGGAGAGGAGGGAGTCAAGGCCAGCCTGGAGCTAGGGTTGAGCAGAAGGCAGAAGGATGATGGCAAGGACCATGGCCGCCTGTTGGGGAGGAGGATAGGAGGGGCTGCTGGCCTCATAGGCACTGGTGGAGCAGACTAAGCTGGAGAGTAGAGATGGTGGTGCAGGAGGCCACTCAGGAAAACAGAAACCACTCCAGGTATTTCAGACAGAAGGAGTTTAATGTAGGGAGTTGGTTGCATGGGTACCAGGGGAGCTGAAGCCAAATAGAGGACAGTGAGGCAACCTCAGGAATTACCAGAAGCACAAAGTTGCTGCCACCCTGTGGGTGTTACTGACAAGCCCCCAGGGGTTTGGTTAGCATGAGTCTTTTTCCAATAGATAGGTCCTCTGGACTCAGCTGACAGGGTCAAGATTCCAAGGCTCAGAGCCAAGGCTAGACCCAGAAAGGATCTGGCTGCACCCTGACACCTGCTTCCCACCTGGGTTTGGGGGAAGTTCCTGGAGTGGCAGCCCATGAATAAAACACACTCCGTGAGCTGCATGTGTGTGTGGACACCACTCATGTTGTTCCGCACAACTGCCGCGCGTGCCCTCTTTGTTCTTTCCCCTTCCCTGCCTCCCCATCACCCATGTCTGGGAGACAGAAGAGATCAGCCTCCAGGTAGCTGAGGGCCAACCTGCTCAGAAGTGTGGGCTCGTTTGCTGTGGCTCCCGTAGGTGGAACCCAGCTCCACAGGCGGAAGTTGAAGCATGAGCAGACCTGGTTCTAAACCCGGCTCCAGTGCTTAGGAGCTGCATGTCTTTGAACAGTTGCTTAGCCTCTCTGAGCTTCGGTTTCCTCTTCTGCAAAATGAGGATGCTAATACTGTCCTTGGAGAATCATTTGCAGGGATTAAATGGAATAATCATAGTTAGGTGCGGGAACAATGGCCTGGTTTACTTCCTGTACTCTTTCAGGAGCGTGCTGGGCTGCCTAGTACTGGGTGCTCGGGCACAACAGCCCCCCTCTGGCCCTGTCTGTGGTCAGACCTGCAGCTGACGCAAAGAGAGGGTGCAGATGGGGACATCCAGGTTCCCAGCATCTGGGGGCCCCAGGTGCAAGGAAGCTCTGATTCCCAGAGCACACGAGTCAGCCCCAAACCAACAATGGCATCTCATCTGTGAGAGGAGGAGGCAGAAGCCCCGTAAGACCCTGGCCACTCAAACAGCGAGGGTCGGAGTGGTCTGTGGTGGCTTGATTGGATTATTGATTTGCGAGGAGTTAGCGTGGAAGAGTTGTTAGGACTCTAGCTCCTGGGGTCAGGCAACACTGGGCTTTATTCCTGATCCAGCTGCTGCTGAGCAGTGTGACCCTACAAAAGTCACTTAACCTCTCTGGGCTTCATTCAGTTTCTTCAACTTTTAATAGTATTAATAGTGTCTTTCTCATGAATTGATATGAGAATTAGATGAAATAATAGATGCAAATTTATTGGCTCAGTGCCTGGCACATAGCCAACAGTCAGTATAAGTTCTTATATCATTACCATTCTATCAATTTTAATAAAAGAAGAAAAGAAAGGGTTTGTGTCAGCCTATTTATACAGTATGACAAGGTTGAAAAGAAATTAACTAGGAAACCAGAAAATAATGGTAGGAAAATAGGATGGAACCATAAGAAAGTTAATTCATAACACGTATACTTTAAATTTGGTTTTAAGTTTCCTAGTCCCCAAAGCAAAGAGGC
The DNA here is from genome assembly GCA_004363605.1 of Indri indri. Taxonomy (NCBI): domain Eukaryota; kingdom Metazoa; phylum Chordata; class Mammalia; order Primates; family Indriidae; genus Indri; species Indri indri. Next base: position 3,661 of record RJWJ010041077.1, on the reverse strand, counting down.
AAACCGGATTGATTATGCATACATAATTGCAACATGCCTTATGCAAAGATGATCACATCGATTGTAGACTATATGGATGAGTATTCCATAATCGATCCCTACTGATGGGCATTTAGGTTATTTCCGATTTTTCTATTATAAACAATGTTGCAATGAATATCCTAGTACCTATATGTTTGCCTGATTCTTGAATATTTACTTAACACTCCTATCAATTCAGTGATCAAGTTGAGGCCCAGAAATCCCTAGTCCTCCTAAAGGGAAAAGGCGGAGATTGGTTGGGGTGAAGATCCTGAGAAGAAATTGGGGACTAGGGATTGGGAGAGGCTGCAGGTGGGGGTTGGGACAAGGGTGACTCAGGGAATCCGGCACCCAGCTGTTGTCACCTGCTTAGTGTTCTCTCCTTCCCCGGGGCCAGTGGGAGAGCTCCTGTGGACTGGGGAGGCAAAATGAGGCAGGATCCCCAACCTCATTTTGGGAGGGCAGCTCAGCATGAGAACATGCCAGATGTGAGACTAATCGTAACTCCCCAACTGTGCACAGGCTCACGCCCAGCTCTTCCGCTGTGCCAAGCTACTCACCGTTGCCCCTCACACCAGGCAGGCAGCCTACCACGGCTTTGCTCCCGCTGTCCCCCCAGCCTGGGGAGCCCTCCCCACTCCCTCTAGCCCCTGGTAAATACCTCGCGATGCAGTCCAAATCATCTCTCTCTCCCATAACGGCTTTTCTCCCAACCTGCAGCACTTACGAGGATCCTAGTACCTCCCAGACACACTGTGACAACCACTCCTGTGTCAGCAGACCCCATGCAGACTCAGAGTTCCTAACAGTGGGAGCACAAAAGCATGTTCTGCAAGTGCATGAGTGATGCAGCTTTTGTGTGGGGCACTGGGCGGCCTTGTTCAGCCCCTTGGAGGAGCAGGCTAGCCCAGCAGCGAAGTGCAGCAGCTTTAGAGTCCGACTCCAGTTCAAATCCTGGCTCTGCTACTTGTTAGCTATATGACCTCAGGCAAATCATTTCGCCTCTCTGAGCCTCAGCTGCTTGATCTGTGAAATGGGAATAATGACACTACTAGCTGGCACATTCTGATCTGTTCTCATGTACCAGGCATTGCAGGTTTTCACTTATCTAGATGGCAGGAGGGTCCTGGAGGGTTAACCACTAAGATGCCATAGAGCACTTAGCACATGTGCTGTGAAAGGCAGCTATGCCCTACCCCGTCCTGTACTGGGTAGATGTCTAGAGATCAGCTGACTTGTCCCCGTCACTCATTCAGACAGTCAGTTTAGCACTGTCTGTATACTGCGTCTGTGTAGGGCGTTAGGCTCTGAAAGTATAATTGTACACAGTATCAATGCTCTCTGCTCGCAGGAGCTCTCAGCCTGGTAGGAGAGATGGGAATTAAATTATCACACAGGTAACTATACAATTACCACTCCAGGTCAAGTGCTAGGAGACACATGTACAGAACACTATGTGAGCACAATGGGAGTGGATTCTGATTAGAGGGTCAGGGCAGGTCATTCTGCAGCAGCAGCCTGGACGATTGGAAGGATCTGCTAGGAAGAAAGGCAGGGCACAGTGTCCCAGACAGGATTAGCACGTGCAAAGGCCCTGTGGTGGGAAGGAGTCTTGTGCACCAGGGACATTGAGGGAAGGCCAGTGCTCTGGAGCCTAGAGAGCAAGAGGTGGCACCGTGAGGAGGGTGGACAGGCCTGTAGGGCATGTGTGGGGTTTGGATTCCATCCTAACTGCAGTGGGGCCATCAAGGGATTGAAGCTTCCTTGTGATCCAGCTTCCGCCCTTCTGCTGGAGAGCGTAGGGGGCAATTAGAGGGGGGAAAGGTACTGCGTTCCCCAGGGGCACTGGAGCTAGCGCAGGGCAGCGGCTGTGCGAGGCGTTAGACGGAGACTCCCCACGGTTTGCCAATGGGCTGGGCTTCGGGGCCACAGGCCGAGATGAGCAAGACCAAGGGAAGAGTGGACTAGAGAGAAAGATGGGGCTCAGGCTGGGCATTTGAGGTGCTTGTCAGCTGTCAAAGCCTGGTGCCCGGAAGAGGGGCCGGCCGTGGGGGATGTTCCTTTGGTTGCCCGATTGCATCAGAGAGAGCCCCAGTGAGGTAGCGCCAGCACCTCCCTGGAACACCTGCTGAGCTCCATCCCTCGGGAGGGCAGGCCCTAGGCTAACTCCAGCCCTGTCAGAAGCTCGGGACAGTTCCACTGCGAAGCCCGAAGCCCGAGGCACGGGGGTTTCCCGTCCTGGTCTACCGGGGGTGCTTCATTATAAAGGGCGGCTACTGCACAGTAGTGTTTCCTGGTTCGTTCAGAAGCCCAGCCATTGCCTGCAAGTTGCTCCTGTCTCATTATCCCTGGACTTTCCACGTTTTTTTGTGAAAATTTAATTGCCTGCTAGATTTGAAAGGGTCTGGACCAGCTGTTCAGGTTGGGGAAGTCAGAGTTAAATGCACCATGATCAAAGCCTGTAAGAAGACAGTGTCTTTCTTGTCATCAGCAACTCCTTAAAACTGGAGCAACTACTCCTCCCAAAACAGGAACCAAATTGCTCAGCGTGGAAACTTGAAAGGAAGAGTGTTAAGTAATTCCCGGTGTTTGAACTGCCTGCTGCATCTTTAGATCGTTTTTTCTCTGGGAATGCAATACCCAGGACTCGGCCTGAGCTCCCCACAGAGGGCACATGTGCGGAGTCGTCACCGGTGAACCTGTGCCTCCTCAGACAGTCCGTACCCGTGAAGCCTGGGATGCTCCTGGAGGAGCCAGTGAGTGCTGCGATTACTTCCAGCCTCCCAGGAAACCTGGGTGCAAACCCAGCGCCACCGGCGGGGCAACCGCGAGCTGGCCTCTCTGTGCCCTGGGGCTGCATCTGTAAAATGGGCTAGTAACCTCCTTGTCTACCTCACTGGGGTTTTTTTCCTTTTCTTTTTAGTAGACACATAATAATTGTACATATTTATGAGGTATAGAGTGACGGTTCCATACATGTATAATGATCCAATCAGGGTAATTAGCACACCCATCACCTCAAACATTTATCATTTCCTCGTCTTGGGAACATTCAGAATCCTCTCTCCTTACAGGAAAGCGTCATTGACTGGATTCGCCAGGCAGCATAGAGCTGGAACACAGCCCTCCTGTCTAGCTGCAACTGGGTGTCCATTAACCAGTCTCTCCCTGACCTCCCTTCCCCACGCCCCACCCAGCTTCTGCTGCCTACTTCCAGATGAGCTCACTAGGTTTTTGAAAGGCTTAAACAGACACAAAGTGTGAAAATGCTTTGTAAATGACATCCTAGTTAATATCGTTCATCTCATTACCCCTCTCCAGGGCACTTGCGTTTCAAAACGAAGGAGCCTAGATCGGTGAGCAGTGTTTCTCAGGGAAGAAAAGCATTTCTAAAATGTTGGAAAACAAATTAGTGTTTGAAGGGCAGGGATAACAGGTGTGAAGTTACGCTGCGAGCCACAAGGTATATAAATAGCAGAGGCGGTGACGGGAGCAGCCGGCCGCACTCCTGGAGGGTGCAGGGCCACCTTCTGTTGCTTTCCTTGCTGTTCTCTCCTCTCTTTTTCCCTCCCTCCCCTCTCCTCTCCTGTCTTCCATTCCTTCCTTCCTCTCTCCCATTCTCTCCCCTCATCCATCTTTC
>RJWJ010041076.1:0-13689 GCA_004363605.1 Indri indri | reverse complement strand
CATGGATTATCCACAGTCTACATATGTTCATGATCTCCTGTGCTGTGATACTGCTTGTGCCATTGTTTTATATTGCCTAATTATAAGTCAGGGTGATTTAACACAAACTTCATAGGTATATAGGAAGGGTTGAATTAATTTATGTGACAGTGATTATAAACTGTCCAACTATTAAATATATTTAAAGTGAATTATAATATTTTTGATGTGTTTAGTTTTTAATGAGTAAGTTCTCTCCCCAAGAATGATCAGAAAATTACCAAAAGCAGAAACTTTTTACACTTGATGTCCTCCAGAGTTTAGTACTGTGTCTCCAAAGGACATACATTCAGCAACTGTTGGTTGGTTGATGGTTTTCCATACTTAAAGTTCTACCATCTGCTGACCTATTATCAGGCATATCCCATGATACTTTCCTGATTTGTAGATAGACAGGGAGCCCGGTGAAGTGTGGATGAGTTCTTTCTCAAAGGTTAGGTGGTGACTGACTGATTAGCTCCTGGGCAAGGCAAGTATTTCTCTCTTACATCATTACAGATGCACAGGTGTACCGTTCAGGAGTCTGTTTTTGAGAGGTACAGAACAATTTAAAGACGTTTCACAGTAGGAGGGCTTTTATTACTAAGGAAGACATTTAGTGGCTTTAAGGCTCCGTCAGAGTATCCCGATATGTGGGCCAGTTGGAAAGGGAGCGCTCACAGAAGATTTTGACACTCATCATCCATGCAAATCCCAAAGAGCCCAGAGCGGGATTCCTCCATGTACTTTCCTCTTCATTACCAGGAGTTAATTACATGGGGAGAGGGGGAAATTCTGTAGAAAAATTTCTACACTCTCTGCATTTGTGTGACCTCTTTTTAAAAGTCAGGTTATTGAGCATTAGTCTACATACAGCCAAACTGCATATCCTCCTTTTAGGGCTCACCTTGTCAGCAAAAGTGTAGAGACACGGTGATGCCAGGTGGTTGCTATATCCCTTCTTCTTAGTGAACTCTCCCTGCCCAATAGTTTTCTCTGGAATCTGAGGCTTCTTTTCAGAGTTTTTGTAGATTAAAAGTAATTAAGTTAACATATGCATTTCAATCATTGCTGTCCACCCCCTCCCTACCCCCCAACTCCTCAGCCTACCTGAGCTGCTTCCAGGTCCCCCCATGTGGGAGAGAAGCACCCCGAAGTTCCAATTTGCCCAAAACACGTAGACCATTCTACAACTCACAGTGGTCATCCTTTTCTTTCCTCTGTTTCCTTTTTCTCAGCAATGTGCACAACTTTGTTGTTGTCATTATTATTATTCAGTATTCTTGCTGATTCCACATTAGAAATAATGTCATAGATTGTGTAAAAATGAGGCACCAAGACAGGAAAACTTTGGTTCCTGTAAAAAAATGTGATTTGCTGGAAATGTTAAGAACACATCTTGGGAACCCAGGTATTCCATTTTCTTCCTTGCAAGACCCTTACCTCTTTCTTGCCAGAGTGGCCCTACCTCAGTGCACTGCCTCTGCCATCCCACATGCTGGTGAGCATCCACTGTGACATCATAAAGCAATCTGGGCCCCAGGCAATCGATTCCTGGAAATGGAGCAGAAGTTCCTGTTTGCTCATGGTACCTGAAGCACCGGGGACTGCTCTACCATTACAGCCACTGTTATTGTTATTTCTTACCAGTACTCTTGGATATCTTGTGATGGAGAACACAAGAAATTACATTTCAGATGGGGTCATGCCTTTTCCTCTTCTCCTTTAGGAAGGTTTCTCAAGTGTGGTGTGGGGGTTTTCCACAGGAAATTCACCGGGGCCTCGCTCTGGACCATGACCCCATGTAGCAGAATGGCGCTTGGCACAGTGCAGGCTTGTCTGGGGCTCTGTCCACTGGGGTTAGTGACTCACGTACTGGAAGGTCTTCATTACAATGCTTAGTTGCCAGTGGCACAGATGAAATGACATTATACGATGTGGCCTTAAGTTAATGGAGAGTGATTTTTTTAAAAAAACAAACATAATAGAAGTTGTACATCTAAATGAGGGTTGCGCCCTTCAAAAGTTGTAGCATGGAAAGCAATGTAGTTAATCCACTGGTGCTTTCCTTACCCAAGCATTGTTGTAACTTCTGATTTGAAGTTGCCTTCAGGGTCTGTGGCACATTAAAAACATATTTATAAAGTATTTATTGTGGCTTTTTTCCTGATTACAAAAGTTATATAGGTTTGTTGAAGAAAGTTTAGAAAGTACAGGAAAACACAATAAAAAAAAATAAATTATCCATAATCTTGGTACCCCTGAGATGACCTTTATCAAAATGGAGGTATACCTTCCTGGTAATTTTTATGCATCTGCACATGTGGGTGCACATATATACTGACACATGATGACATATGACACACTGACATAGGCGTGTTTATTCATTGAATTAGGGCAATAATCTTCATATTGGCTCCTTGTTTGTTATTTAGCCTGGATACCAACATGTTGTAGCCCATTGCTTTGAACATGCTCAGTGGTCCAAGTATTTTTCTTTAAGGGGATGGATTTTATTTTTGGAAATAGCCATTTAGAGCCAAGTCTAGGTATCTCCACTATCAAACTAACTAATACGTTTTGGGAAAACAAACTCATGCGAGAAGAGTAATAAATTTAGTTTTCTTGGGTGGATCCATCTGACTTAATGTTACATCAAAGAGCAGAGTTCCATGAATGTTCTAAGCCATGGCAAATCATGGGCTTAAGTGTATGGATTTCAAAGGTTAGTAATTTGAAGGAGAAGACACTCTTTTAGACACAAAACTTCTGGACTTAAAGGAACACGTACCACTTACTGTTAAGCAAGGCAGGATATTTTCTCCAATAGTCTTGGAGCTTCTGTGTTTTAAGTGGTATGGCGACCAGGTAGCATCCTCACTTTTTTGAAACCATCTTTTGCAGGATCATGAACCTTTCTTAGCCTGGCAAGGATGTTAGTCTGATAGGTAAGGTTGCTCCTTACTTCATGAATGTTAGCTGGGGTCAGTTCTCTTCTACTTTGTGTAGAGGTCTGGCGTTCCTTTCCCTGAGACAGTCAAAAAGATGGGCTGGGGAGGGCTGCAGTTTTCAAAATAGTACCAGTTAAGTACTTTACCATTTATCCATTCTAAAATCATGAAGTTGCTAATAGATGAATTAGTATGCATTAATAATTAAATACAACTAGATTTGCTTTATAAAAGAAGATAGAATCCATCAATCAGGACCCTGGACGTTACCTTCCTGTGACCATCCACCAGTCAGGGTCTGTTCCACTGTGCTGGTCTCCTTGCTGGCCTCCTGGAAAGGTCCTGAGACCCTAGCAGGCCAGACAGGGCTTTATTAATGCAAACATATTGGAAGCCTCCTGCATATCATGAATGGTGATTTAACACCAGAAATTAATATTATGGTCCCCAACCTTGCCAATCCCTATTTTGTCTCCAGCAGGTGTAGGTGTAGATGTAAATGTTTGGGGAAAATGGGAGTCAAGAGCTGGCTTGGTTCTGGAATCCTTCTAGTCCAAGAAGATAAATTACTCTTTACTAATTTAACTATTAGATTTTCTATAGACTCTCTCAACTGGTTCTCCAATTCTAAGACTCCTTGGGTTTCTTTTTATGGGGCTTATACTTAGTGGGGATCCAGATCCAACTAACATTTATTAAGGCCCTGTTATGTAGCAGAGAAGGTGAAGGGCTGTTTTACAAGTGTTCTCATTTTATTCCCACATAATTCCAATTTTTCAATGGATGGAATTGAGGTTCAGAGGGAGTTAGTAACTAACCCAAGTTTATACCATTGATTAATGGAGGAGGTGGGATTTAAATCTATGTGTTAGGACTTCAAGGCCAGTCTGTATTCCACCTTGCTTTGTTTTACATCATGCATCTTCTATCTGTCATTCATCCTTTCAATACATGTGTGCATTTGTTTACTTTTTTATTATTGTCTCCTCCCATTACCTCCCATTAAAATGTAAGCTCCCTAAAGGCAGGATCTTTGTCTTGGTCACACTGTATTTCCAGCACCTAGAACTATGCCTTGCATGTAGTAGGTGCTCAATAATTGTTTTGTATTATTTAGTGGAGAGTGGCCACCTGTGTTAAAATTCTGGCTTAGTCACTCTTTAGATGTGTGACTCTGAGCAAGTGACTCAACCTCTCTGTGCCTGTTTTTTCACTTCATTGGTTGTGGTGAGGATTAAGATGTTTAGAATAGAACTTGGTTCATATAAAGTACTTTTTAAGTGTTAACTATTCTTGTTATCTATTGAATGAATAAAATGTTTGTGTGACTACTATGTGCTAGATTAGGGATATAGCAGTCAACAAAAGCTTCACTCTCCCAGTCCTCATGGAACTTACAGCTTAGGGAAGGGCAGGGCTGAATAGTGGGAAAAGTGCTGTGAGAGAGGATGCTGGGGGAGCGGATGGGAGAGGGTCAGGGATGGCTTCCTGGAGCAGCGGATGTCTATGCTGAAACCTGAAGGATGGGTATGCATCCAGGTGGAGGAGGGCTGGGGAGGAAAGAGCCCAGATGGAAGGAAAAGCATGTACAAAGGCCCCAGAGGTGAGAGCAGTGTGGCATGTCTATCAGTTAGAACGCTTTCAGTTGCAAGCAACAGAAGACCCCTCAAAAAGTGGTTTTAATAATAAGGAAGATATTATGTCATTTCCCAAAATAAGAAGTATAGATATAAGCATTCCAGGATTGGCTAATTTGGTAGCTCAAACATGTCTCCAAATTCTTTCTCTCATTCCACTCTGCCATCCTTTGTGTCTTAGCTTATCCTGTTGGGTTGGCTTCTCCTCACGATCCCAAGGTGGTCCCAAGATGGCATCAGGTGAAGATAGCCACATACCATGTGCCTCTTTTGCAGAGTGAACAACAGTTTCCCAGAAGCCCAGGTTTTTCCTCAAGTCTCATTGGTCAGAATGGTATCACATGACCTTTTCTAAACCAATCATTAGCAAGGGGGATAGAATTACTATATTGGCTTGGACTGATCAAGATTCATTCCTTGGGGCTGGGTCCAACCTTTCATAAAGCTGTGATTGCCTGATAATGCAACAAAATTGAGCTTATTTAGCTTGCATTTTAGTGGTCATGTATATGTGTTTGATGCATTTTCTTTCTGTTCTCCAAAGAATTTCTCTTATTAACTTGATGACAGGGTAGTTGAAGGTAGCACCATGTGTGTGGGGGTGGTTAGTGTGGGGTAGGATGGGGAGGAGGAAGAGAAATGTCATGGAATCATGGGATCTTAAATTTTCACGTAGCAAACTCCCCTCTTGATGTAGAAATCTCCTCCACTCAGGTGCTACTTGAACACTGCATGGACAGGGAACTCAGTATATCACACAGCAGCCTTTTGGTTGGAATTTTAATCTCCTATCCTTTTATTCTCTCTTTAAGCTTCTAGTAAGGACAGCTCCTTGATGTCCCATGTCCTTCATCTTTCCTATACCAACAGTCCACTCATGACTTAATTCCCTGGATCCACTGCCCAAATCCCAAACCCAGGCTTGCTCCGTTCAGTCACAAACGCCTGCTGGGTCCACTGTGGAAGTGGCACTACAGCCTTATCATCTGCTTATTTTGTCTTAGTTTCCTTGGCCCATCTCCCTGGACTCCGCACCTAGCCGTATTTTAGGCTCTGAGTCCCATACGCCTCTCTAAATCTGGGTTCCTGCCCCTCAGCTTGTTTTGACTAGATGCAGTCACTCCAGGACGGGTTCTTTACTCTGCTCTGCTGCCTGTCCCAGGACACTGCGGATTGAAGGGCCCAGGGGAGTTCTCGTGTCCCCCAATTCTCATTTAATCCTCTCTGTTTCAGTGGGAAGGACAATGAGGGAAGATCTGCAATTTGCTGTCACTCCTTCATCAACCAGTGTCTCGAACTTGTGTTTCTTGTCTTCCCCCATCCTCCTAACTCACCAAGATTTCATGCTGAGCCATGCCTGGGCCTTGGAAGCACAGATATTGTGGCTGTCCCATACTCTGGCTTTCTGGTGCTGCAGATGGGCTTCACTGCATCCTCTGTGCTTCTGCCTGGTCCCCTTAATGGGCAGTGATGTGCATTTCAGAGGTGGTGGGCTGGGGTGACAAGAACAGTGTGGCCCACAACACAGAGCCAAGCTCCCCAGCCCGTGCAGGCCCGGGCCTGCTGCCTCAACTCTCCAGCCCTCAGAGATGAAGTGCGTCCTTTCACTCCACCCACCTTCCTTGGGTCCATCTGGCATGTGGCATGTTGATATGGCATGGCAGTGTCACCCACTAAGCCAGAGAGGAAAAAGCTCTCCTGTCATAGACTGGCTTCGTGCCTTGTTTACAGTATATTTTTATCTCACTTTCAATTTTACTTTTTTCTTTTTTCCTCCATTTCTGAAATTTAAATATTTGATGTCAGCTCAGTTATTTTTATGACAATCCTTTCCCTTCCAGAAACAGAAAGAGAAAGAGAGGCAAAACCCACGGGGGCATCTGTCTCCCACTTTTAATTAGTCCCTTTTCCTCTTGCACGGCACCAGCAGTAGTAACGGCAGGGTGTTCTGTTCTAACCCCCCGGGCTAGCCAGCCCCTCACCCCCCAGGAGTCTCCAGTGCTCCCGGACACCCCCATATGGTCCTGCTGAGCTACAATGGGACAAGGTTTCAGGGAGGAGCCTGAGCCCTTCTTCTCTGAATTAGATGAACAAAAGGCCGATCCTACAGTGTGAATTTTATTTTCTGTCTGTTAATTCATTGTAGATGGCCTCATATGATTAGCAGTTTCCCTTAAATGAGAACAACCTCAAAATATTCCTCAAGACTTAGGTCCTAAGCGAAGGAGGTTGCATTAGAGGCGAGTGTGTGTTCTAGTCCTGCCTCCTGACTTAGACAAGTTCTCTGTGCCCCATCTAGTACCCAGGGGGAAGACTGTCTCTTACCCTCCACCTTTCGTGGAGATTACAGAATATAAGGAAAGAGCTCAGTGCTCTCTTGTGGAAGGGAAGGTTATGGATTTTAGTGAGATTATTTTGATTAGTTATTGCTACCAGAGACACATGTGCCCTCTTCCTTTGAGCCCTTGTGAGCAGAAGGTCACTGGGTTTTCTTTCTCACTGGTCCAGTTCTACCATCCTGTGTGTATCTCCTGGGCCCATATGGAAAAAGCCTGGAATGTCCCAGTTTGCTGACCCTCCCTCCAAGCCCTGGCTGCTTTGAGCAGTAGGGCCCCTCCTTTTGCACCCTCAGTCCCCAGCTGTGCTGAGCTAGAGGAAGGTGTTGCCTCTGGAGCCTCACAGCAGACTGAGAGCTGAGGCCCCTTCCCCCTGGACCACACCCTGGAGAAAAGGACAGGCATCTTATGTTGGGATGGCACATTTTAGTTTTCACATCTCAAATAACCTGCCTTATCTTGTTTCATCCTCACCATAACCTTGTGCAACAGGAAGAATGTTTAACTTTCTTTTGCAGAAAACGTAATTGAGGTTCTGAGAGGTTAAGCGATGTGCCCAGGTTAATGCCTCTAGTTAGTGGTGGAGCCTGGGCAAGAACCCAGGAGTCTGACTCCTAGTGCCGGCCTCTTTCTACTGCAGCCCACTGCCTAAAGGGCCCAGGATGCCCTTTGTGTCTTCATGTTGTATCTTGCACACTGCCTGGCCTTCCCACAGTCTCTTCTCCTGATGGTCACCCAATTTCTGTGTCCCATACCTCATCGAGCTCTAAGCTTTAGGCAAGGCAGGTGGGCCAGCGAGGTGGACCACCAGGTGTTTGTGTTGGGGAAAAAAGGTACGGGCCGCGGGGTGTGTGGGTGGGAGGAGGCTGAGGAACACATGCTCCATATTAATCTTTATTTCAATGAAGTTGTTTGAGTTCATGCTTTATTGCAGTGCTTTAAAATAATGTGTTTCTAACGGTGCCCCCGGGGGTAGCACTTGCACTTTTGAGATCCTATTGCTGGAGTGGCTCATGAGACCAACCACAATAATAGAAAATGAGGCACCCCCTGGTGCACCATCTGAATTTATAATAGCAATTTCTACGATGCCCCGAGGCCAGCTCTGTTTGTATTTGAGAACATGTGAGAGCTCGGCAGTGAGGGGGTGTCTCCTTCCTCCCTGCCCTGTGCTGCTCTGAGCTCCTCTTTAACCTGGCGGAAGGTCCTTCCTGAGCCTCCTGCATGGGGCTCTCAGTTTTAGTTGCCGAGGAAAGGACTCATCCTCCACCACCCTGGTTTTGGCGTGGGCAAGGAGGCTGATGGAATCGGAGTGGTCTCCTCCATTCTATCAGCTGCTTCCCTCCTCCCTCGCACCCTGTGTGCAAAGCAGAAAGTCCCCATGGGACCTCCTGTGCCTTCACCGTCAAAGCGGTGATATATGCAATGACAACATAATGAAATGGACTTGGTCTCATTAAGATTCCGAGTGGATGTCAGTCTGTTTTATTTTTTTCCCCCAGTTCAGCCTGAGACCCAGACCACGGTACAGAAGGCAGAAGCGGGTCAGTGCTGCTGGGGGTGGGGCTGGGGGCGGGGGTCTGGCAGGAGAAGCAAGCCCCCCAGATAAGGGGACAGCATGGCGGGCTCAGACAGCAGGCCCAGGGACGTACCAGGGGACAGAGGGAGTGCTGAATCACCCATCGGAACTTCTGGAGACAAGAACACAGGGTTTGGCTGGTGCCTCTGAAAACTCACCCACACAGAAAGCTTTCCTGGAGCCAGAAGATGGATAAGGGTGGGGTGGTTACATGAAGACAAGAAATCCCCATTTCCTTGCAAACTGCTTAGTGATTTCTGGGCAAACTGCCCTGAAAATATCTGATGTGAAAAATGAACAACAGCACCCCCTTCCCTTCGTCCAATAAAAATAAAGCCTGCCTGACAGAATGTGCGAGCATCACTCGCACACTGGTTATGCGTTCTCCATGGGCTTGTAAGTTTCATTTTGTTTAATGACAGAAGCCCATGAGGAGAGTTGGAGCTATTCATTCATTCAATCATACATTCAACAGACATATTGACCCCTTACTCCGTGCCAGGCACTGGGAGAGGCATTGGAGACTCAGAGGAAGACGACGTCGCCCCTGCCCTGAAAGACCACATGGTCTTTGGTGTATGTGCACCTTGTGGTCAAAACCTCATTGTCTTGCTTTCTTTGCCAGTATAGACAGAGAGCATCTTAGGCCAGTTTATCTGTGAACTGCTCTCATTCACGGGGGAGACTTCCATCACTGGGTATTTATTTACCCAGAGGCATGGTCCGTCCGAATGGCTCTCCATTCTGTCTGCATGTTGGCACCTGGGGTGCTTGACTAAGCCCGTGGCTGGCATAGGCACTCCGCTTGTACACGCAAATGTGGTGTATTGGTATATGGTCCACTGGACTGGTTGGGGCTCACACCTTACTGGTGGGTAGATGTTTTAACCATTATCCCCAGCCCTAGTCCAGACCAATAAAATGAAAAATATCAGAAAAAAAAAAAAAAAAGATTTCTGGTAATGGGGACCCAGGTGTAGATAGATTTTTTTTTTTTAAAAAAGCTTCCCAAGGATTCTAATGTGCAGCCAGGGGTGGTTTTGGGGGCAAGACCCATGTGTGGTATACACACTTTCAAGGCCCCGAGAGCTACCAAAGCCCCAGGAGCCAAAGTTGGGGACAGATGAGCTACTCTGATGCCCCACCTGGGGGTCCCTGGCAGTGACAAGCCATCATTGCCAAAGGGGTTCGCTCTGCTTAGCACATGTGAATGAAGGAAAAGCTGAAACTTTCAGCTTTGGAATCTTAGGGGTTGAGAAGCAGAAGAGTTCTGATCCAGTACCTCTTCCTACATGCGCTGAAACTCAGGTCCGGCTGCCTCCATGTTGTCTGAGGGCGGATAGTCGACACCTTCCCCAGGACCCTCAGGTGACCCGCTTGAGATTTATTTTTGCAGCTGGAAAACATGAGACAAAGAAGCTGCAAGGATGGGCTTTTTAGCAAAGCCCTCAAGACAGGGCATTATCAGCCCAGGAGAAAGGCTTAAACTTTTACAGCTGGGCTAAGGGTGTGAATTATTATACATAAAAAAACAATTTCCATCAACAAAATAATTTTGCTGATGTGAGCTGCCTCTGTTGGAGATGACAAAAACCATTTCCCTTTTTTACCCCTGTAATATTCTGAAATAAAAAAAAAATTAAAAATCAAAAAAAACCCCGTGTTTCCCACAGTGTGGTGGCTCTGTCAGGCACCGCGGGGAAAATCTCTGTAACTGCAGGTTGTTGGCTTTGCCGGGCCCCCCAGGCCCTCCGGCTGGCATGGCCGGCTCCGTGCTGCCAGTTCTCTCGTGGATTCCAGACATCTGACCTCATGGCCCTCACAGCCCACCTGCCCCAGGCGGACCTCTGTGTGCCTACCTGGGCCTCTGCCCTACCTGCTCCCTCCCCTGTATTTCCTTCTCAGAGGACCTGACCCACCTTGAGATGCCTGCTCCTGGAAACTGATTCCTGGACCCACAGATCCTGGAGACTGGACCTCCTGCCCTTACTTCCACTCCCCCGGTGGCCCTCTGCTGCCGCCACCTGCCACGAGGCCACACTGACCGTGGAAGTCCTCTAGCTCGGCCCCCACAGGGCTCGGAACCAACACATACTGTTTCTGTCATGTGCCTGGTATCGTCCTAGGCGCTGGAACTTATGTCATCTGATTTAGTCATTACAGTCCTTGGTTAAGTATGATTTCCATTTTCTAAAAGAGAAAGCTGAGGCTCGAGATAGGTAGGTCCCAGGGCCTGAAGAGACAGAGATGAGTTCAAACTCAGTATAGCACTACATACATGTTGGCTGCTTGTCTTAACTCCGTTTGTTCCAGCAGAAACAGCAATTGTTGGGGCAAAAATGAGAAATGATCCAGGAGTAGTGGAAATGAGCCACTACGTCCTCAGAAAGTGATTACAGCGAGACTCAGTGATCACTCGGGATGCGGGACTGTCGCATCTGTTAGAGCACAGTGTTACTTCTCCCTTCCCTTCCCTCCCATCTCAAGTGCCCTGCCTGCTCCTCCTCTTGCCAAGGGCCTGGGTGGCAGGGAAAGCAGGATTCCTGCACTGTCCTAGAAGGCAGAGCCTGCTTACCGCTCAAGAGCCAGGAAGCAGATAAATGAAAAGCAAAGGAAACAGACTCCAGTGGGCTGAGCAAGGTGAGAAGGTCATAATCCACCCATTAAAATTCAGCCAAGAAACTCGAAAAGAACAGAACAAGATGCAGTGGCGGGAGGGATGTGTGAAGAAACCGGCGATGGGAGACGCGTGGAGCGGGGAAGCTGGGAAGCTGGAAAACAGAGCCCAGCACCCGCCTTGCCCAGAGGACCCCAGTGATGAGGCAGGCTCTGCCTGAGACCAGCAGCCTTCACGGTCTCCTCCCACTGGTCAGGATCAATCCTTAGAGTGCCGGATGTGTGAGACACAGGTGCTCCTAGATAGAAAGGTTATGAGGGGGGCTGTGGAGGCATTTTTCTGGAATCAGGTCCATCAGCATTCTTCCTGTGAGGAGCTGAGGAGTGCGCTGTTCCTAATGAGAGTGTGCCCCAACCTTTGCGTAGTGGCACACAGAGCCGTGCTCTGCGTGTAGAAAATCGAATACACACATGCGGCAGGGTCTGGTCCTGTTCATACCCACACTCATACTTTGATACATGGGCACCGGCATAGAGGTGCTTTGAAGGATGCGGAACGTGAGTCTCAGTGAGGTAGCAGAGAGCCGGTAGGTGAGAATATGAATTTTGGAGGAAAAGCTGGGATTTGTAAAATCAGAGAGACACTGTAACTCTCGAAAGCTAGAAGTCAAGTTTAGATAAGTTTGCTAGGGTAGGAGTTATCAAATGAGCAGCTTAGGGCCAAAAGTAGAGTCCAGAATCTGACCATCAGCTGGACAGTTGTCACTGGTGGCACAAGAGAAAGTCACTGAGGTGTCCTGTGCACTACTGGGGATTGTGGACTTAGTCAGTGACACTAGAGACTTCAGGTCAACTCTTCTTCCTCCCTTCCCCAATTGTTAAACTGGTGGGAGAAAGTCAGCACCTGGAAAGGCCTGGCCATTTTTAAGTTATTTATGAAACAAGATTTCAGGCAAAAGGTGACAGAGAAAAATATTCCGACTTGTGCTTTATATTGCTAAATTTTGTTCAATCATCCATTCACTCAACAATGCATTACGATGTGTCTGTGATGAGCAAGAACTGTGCATTGTGATACTGCACACACAAAGATTAAAAGAAAAGACCCTCACTTGCAAGGAGTTTGCAGTCCAGAGAGGGAGAGAGACATACACACAAATAACTCTAATGTGAGTTAAAAATAGCTTCCTGTGAGAACAAAGAGAAAGAAGTGAGTAATTATTGTGGAGGGAAGGTTAGGCACAACATCACGGAGGAGGTGAACTTTGATCTAGGCCTTGAAGCATGAATATAGTTTTGATTGGGTGGGGAGACGGAGAGGAGGAAGTAGTCAGGAGGGATTTGGGGAATGGGGGAACGGCATGAGTAAAAACATGGAGGTGTGAAAGTTTGTAGCAAATCCAAGAAAAAGCGATTAATCCAGTGTGGCTAGCATCTAGGAGGTGGCCGAGGAAATGGGACTGGACATTCTTAGTATCTCCAATGAGAAAAATTCAGGTAATTAATTATATAACCTCCCGCTGAAGTTGGCTAGTAGGCAAGGACCTGGACTGGGGATCAGGTCTAGAATAATGTGCTATCTTAAGCACGCATAGTTGCTTCAACACATTTTCTCTTTCCTGTTCCTCTTGCAGCCGCTATTCTCTGTGAGAGTGTGTACACCTCTTCTGTGCTTATAAACTCACACCCCGTTTTTTTCTTTTTTGCTACATACTCTCAGACCTTCCTGAACACCTGTATACCCCCCCCGCCCCAGCCTCCAGCACGTGTACCTCCTCGCCCCACACCAGCTCTGTGGAGTATGCAGCAGTTCGAGCGATCATTAAACAAATATTATTGAGCTTGGTAGAAGGAAGCCGGAATGGATTGGAAGTCAGGTGTAAAGTGATGCATTCTGCAAGTCAGCTAGAATAATTTCAGACCCTGGACCTCCTGCTGGAGTGAAAAATGACGTTTGTAGGGGAGAAGCTCAGAATTAATCCCCCAACATGATAGTAAAGTGAATTCTTTCCTGGATCTGCTGTGATTGCTCTTCTTCCCATTTCTGTCACTCCCTATTATTGTAATGAATTCTGCTCTCCAAAGTGAATAAAGTCACCATTCAGATAAGATCAGTTTTGTCTGGTGCAGCCAAGTTGATCTGATCGCAGTTCGGACTGCGGCTTTTGAATTCACCTTGGGCATTTAATTTCTGGGGGTGGGGGGCAGGAAGGAAATAAAAATGCCGATGTGGCACAAAAGTAGTTGCAATCATTAGTCAGCTGTCTTCAGGCCCACTCTCCCCAGCCCTACCGCAGGATAGTAGATTCTTTGGCTATTTCTTGGACTTTGGGGCGCTTTTGGGGGGGGCTCCAGTGTTTGAATTGCAGCGGGGACGGTTTCACTAGGGCTGATCGGTCTGCAGTACGGGTGGAAGCTCACTGATAGTGAAAGATGTTAGGTGCCGCACAACTGCTGAGCCGCATGGTCGCTCTCCGCGGTGCTGAGAAAACAGAGGCGACTCCACGGAGAGGGCAGCTGTTGGGAGCTCTCCGTGGTGCTGGAAACAACAC
>RJWJ010041075.1:0-13669 GCA_004363605.1 Indri indri | reverse complement strand
GCTCAAAAAAAAAAGAAAAAAAAAAGGCTTCTTAGGGAGTAGGGAGACCTTTCTTGATAACCTCCTCAGCCCACTCTACATTCTCTGACTGTGTTTTAATTCCTCTTATGACTCTCTGAATTTATATTAGTGATCATTTGTTTATTTTCGAACACTTGGTCCTCCTCCAGGAAGGTAGCTCTGAGTTCTGTATTTTATCTCCATTGCAAAGAATATTACCCAGCATTTAGTAGGTGCTCAATAATTTATTTGCATAATGAATGAAGGCATATGTTTTAGAGGATAATAAAAAGACAAATTTGATGTGTCTAGTGTATACTGAGCAAATTTTGGGGAGCATGTGACTCTTCTTTATACTGGTCATGGTCCAAGATGAGAACTGTGAGTACATGAGACAGCATTTCTATATCCTGGATGAAGCAATATTTCACGGGACTATGAGATACTATTGAATATCTACATCCAATTCTGAGTGACTTGTGAACGAAATGTAAAAATTTACCTATGTCCTCAAATGTTACCATTGATTTGAACATGATCCTTTTGGTAGTTAAAAAATTTGGTGGTACATCCTTGAGCAGAAGTATAAATAAATTTTTATAAATAGGATGTCCTGGTTGGGAAGCCAAGAGAGCAGTTATTGCTGGAATACAATGGGAGACCAACAGGGCTGGGGGCAAGTGTTCCAAGAATAAAATATTCTTCTAGAACTTTTCACAGGTTTCAAGGTTGGAAGATAAAAGTAATTCTGTATTTTTGGTGGCCATGTTGGACTAATAGAATACCATATGCAAATATATGCTTGTAATGTGAGTTTCTTCCTTTTGTTTTTTTAATGATCATGATGATTAACATTTCTTTACAAGCGTCAGTCCAACATCTGCTACCAAGCTGAGTGGGAACTCTTCCTCCCACTGATGTAACCTTTAGGTAAAGGATAATGAATGATAACTCATCCTTCTCACTTCCTCTTCCTTGCGTTTTTCGTTTTTTTGGTTTTTGAGTCAGCAGAGTAGAAACCAGAAAAACGGTTGAAATTAAACAATTAAACTAACTAATGGGTAGCTTTTAATTATGCTCTTTTTCCTGGGAGTGCAGAAGTTTTTCTTTGTTAGAATATTTCTGACTCATTATTATATAATTAATTCAAAATTCTGAAATTTTTCTTTAATACTTAGTAATTTTCACAAGTAATTTACTTTTAAATATGTTCACTAAAATTTATGATTTTTGCTGAAGAATATTCATCTCTAAAAAATATCTCCAACTGTCTGTTGGAGATCCCAGGGATGCTTTTGGGTTCTGAAATTATAAAAAAATTAAGCTTCACAATAATGATTTAAAGACAGTAACAAAAAATTTGACTCTTTGGGAACTTGTGTATTTAAACGTATTCCTTTTGCATGCAATATGAAAAATATACCTGTTGCCTCTCTCTTAGAAATGGAACAAAGTTAAATCCAAAGTCATAAAAGCAGAAAAAACATAGATCTAGGAGTATTAAGCATTATGTTTGAGGAAAGAGGGTTTCTAGGGTTTCTTACTCTTTTAAAAGTTAGAAGAGGTTTTTTTTCTTTTTCTTTTTTAAAAAACATGCCAGCATCCATGCTCAATGTATTCTCTGATTATAGCATGGAACCGGAAATTATGTGCCGGTACATACTTACTCTAAAGCTTAAAATGTAAGATATGGTATGAGATTATTTTAAAAAATGAAGGAGTAGAAAGTAAAATGTTAAGAAACGAGCTGTGGTAGAGACACATTTTGCATTACTTTTTGAACTCTTTCTGTGGTCAATTACCTTAGGATGCCTCAGAGTCTAAAATGGCTTTGGCTGGGTTGAGTCAATGAAATATTTATGGATCAAAGGGTCCTGGAGATGCTTCCTATGGGAATGTGTATAATCATATAGTATTTATACAGTGCCGTCTTTGATGTGCTCAAAGAGCTTTGCAGACATTATGTACTTCATCTGCACCACCCGTGATGCGGGTTGGGGGTAAGAATGAGTCTTGTTTACAAATGAGTAAGAGCAGCACAGAGCAGAGATTCACAGTGGGGTAATGGCGGCGCAGGAACCCCCTGTCTGTTCAAAGGTGCCAGGAAAGAGATTAGTTTCATAATGTCCTCAGGGAGTTTTAACCTCTAAACTTCTGATTTTCCTGGACACCCAATATCTTGTGCTTTGTGATCTTTAAAGTTCCTGCCTCCCACTTCTGAAATTCCGCCACTGAATCCAGAATCACAGGTTGCTGATGGAGGGAGAGAGGTCAGGCTCTGCAATGAGAGAAACTTGGGTTTGGATCCTGGCTTTGCTGCTCACTAAGGAGGTGAATTTGAACAGATAAGTCATTCATTTGAGCTTTGGTTTCTTCATCCTTGAGATGAACATTTAATATCTGCCTCATGAGGTCATATTGAGCACCAAGTGAGGCAGTGTGATAAAGCCCTTGTTGCAGCATCCGGCACACAGTAAGTAGGTCCTCAATAGATGGCGTGAGTCAGCGTAACCATCTGAGGATAGCAGAGGTAAAAAGCAGTTTCTTTCCTGCCTTCTCTCCTTCACCAAAATGGAATGACCCGCCATTTGGTCGGTTCTAAAGGAATATGCTCTAGTACAAGCTAAAGAGCTGGAAATTCAGTCCCTTTTTGTTACGGAATCAGATGTTTGAGATCAGTTTTCTTTTTCAGACATTGTATTGTAGGGATGTTCTAATTAAATACCATAACTCTGAATCCAGCATGTGTTGAGGAAGTGTGTGGGCAGACAGTGCAGGGCTGGCGAAGTGGCTGCTTGGAGGGTGGTCTGCACCAGGAACCGTTCCAGCCTTGACCGTTCCACACCACTTCATCTCCCCCGGAGGAGCACGAGGGCTGCAGAGCACCAAGGAAACGCGGGGTGAGAGAGGAGCAAGGGCTAATTATGCTGACAGGATGAGGGGAAACTCTAGATACAAAAGATAAAAATGATAAAAACTGTAGCCCAATAATGCCAAAAGGCACCTTTGAGGGTCTGTCTTCCAGTGCCTTCTAGAATGCACTCCTTGGGTGGCAGGTGTGATTTCTTTCTCCAGTAACACACATTTACTCAAAAGAATGTCAATGCTACTTTATTAACAGAGAAATCAATGTGTATAATCAAACACTGAAGATAGTCATTATATTTATGATTCGTGATGTAAAATTCATGCCAGTAATTTATACTGTTATCATTGACTTAGTATTAACATTATGCAGGTATTCAGTGATGTAACTTTTTGGTAAGTGAAAAATGTTAATTGAATTTGATGTTTCCCATGTTTTTGTGCTTAGGTACATACATTTGTGTAACATAAATTTTTTTATGAAAAACTTGTAATATTAATGGCCTTATTTTGGTTTTCCTGTATATAACATTATTAGCAACAGGATTGAATAAACACAGAGTGTTTGATCATTAGTACCATGAATATTTGTATGTTTTGCTAACTGATGACATAAGAAAAAAATGATCTCTAAAGAGAAAAATCAAAAGTTGTCATAAATGTTGTGCATTAAAGTAAATACATTTTAAAGATAAGAATTCATCCTGGGGAATCACTTAGAGGTCATTGTATTTCTTATGAGCATATTACAGGGGGAAGTACTCCAGGGCACGGGACATAGGCAATGACGTGTTGAAAAACTGACTCCCCCCCAAAATAACAAAGAAGTTCTGATTTATAGTCTTTGCCAATTTCTGTTGTGTATATACTCCCACCAGGTACCATGGCCCCTTTCGGGTAACCAGTGTGACGTCACTCAATGTAGAGGACGGAAGAGACGTACGAGTCAGTGCTTGCAAGACCAAGAGGTTGGCTCCAGCACACTCTGGACAGGTTCCTATATGGACAATAGCAAGAACAGACCGCATTGAGGGAGGAGATAGAAAAACAATCAAAGCTGGCAAGAGGCCACAGAAAGCTCAGTGTTCTGGAGTGGTTTGATATAGCAGCACATAGAATTGTTCTCCTCAGCACAAACACAGCTCAATCATTTATAAACATGCTGATGCTCTGAATAAAACACCAGGTCAGCACGGTGCTGTGATTGAGGGCAGCAACAGACTCCTGGCCCTGCCAGTTCCTATTAGTTGTGTGTCTTTGTGCTGCTGGTTTCTTAGCCTTTCTGTGCTCAGCTGCCTCTCTTGTAAAATGCAGGTGCTCGGTGTCTCTGCCTCATATGGCTGAGAAGCTAAATGAGCCACTCTGTGTGAAGCATTTAGGAAGTGCCTGACACAGGGTTAGGGGATGAATTGTGTTTCCCAAATTTCATATATTGAAGTCCCAAACCCCAGTTATCTCAGGATGTTACCATATTTGGAGACAAGGTCTCTTTACAGATATGATTAAATTGAAATGTGGTCGTTAGGGAGGGCCCTGATCCAATGTGACTGGTGTCCTCACGAGAAGAGGAAAAGATACCAGGGACGCACACGTGCACAGAGGGAAACCCGCGGGAAGAGGCGGCAAGCCTGCGGCCCACTGCAAGCCTAGGGGAGAGGCCGCGGAGGGAACCCACCCTGCCGGCACCTTGATCTCCGACTTCCAGCCTGTAGAACTGTGAGACAGTAAATTTCTGTTGTTTAAGTCACCACCCAGTCTGTGGTATTTTGTTTATGGCAGCCTTAGTGAACACACAGATATAAACCAAGGGCTTGGTATTATTACTAGTAAATTATGTTTTTATTGACTTCAAAACTTAAAAGGAGTAAAGAAAGTAAAAATGAAAAGAATAAAAACAAAAAAAAAGTGATTTGGGATGTAAATAGAGCTAAAAATGTAGCCATTTAATATGACTCGTTTTCTGAGGATTCTTTGTAATAAATGTTCTAAAATGTTGTTCTCGCTTTTGGGGAGTAATTAAATTACTATGCATAAGAAAAAAAATAGTGCACCTTAGCAATAAAAATGCCTTCTCAGAAGAAAGGGTATGTTATTGGTACTAATGGTAGGTATCCCATATGTGTGCTGCAGGAGTTTAAAGCACACTTACTTTGTTATAACAGCAGTGTGTATACACTAAAGGGTGGTAAATTGTGATGTTTTAAGTTTTCAATCAAACCTGTACATTTAAAACGTCCACAAAGGCCCCACAGTTAAAATGTCACTTCAAAACTGTCTTGCTTTGCAATGTGTATTTGTTGTAGTTGGGTTTTTTTTTGCTTCTCTTTTCTTGTTTTAGGACTAAGTAAAGTATCATAGACTGAAAAGACTTCTGACCTCCTAAGGGATGAGCTCCTAGGTTGAAGGCCATTT
The DNA here is from genome assembly GCA_004363605.1 of Indri indri. Classification (NCBI taxonomy): domain Eukaryota; kingdom Metazoa; phylum Chordata; class Mammalia; order Primates; family Indriidae; genus Indri; species Indri indri. The sequence goes on along the minus strand of RJWJ010041075.1, from coordinate 8,392 downwards.
CTTCAAAGATGAGATAAATATGTCTAGTAACTCATGAGGAGAAAAAAAGAAAACAGGTCTCTCTCAACTCTGGACGGGTCTTGCTGTGGTGCCCTTACGTGAGTGCTGATGTTGTTTGTGATGAAGAATAGAATTTCTCCATTTGTAGTATCCTTCCCTGCAGGGCACCGTCAAAGGAAAACTAAATGTATGAACTCTGAATGCAGATAGCAAAGAAACATAAACATGCAATCAAAGGCAGCTATGAAAATATGACATGATCCATGCATAATGTATTAGAATCATAGCATGTTGGATGCTTTTTATTGTAGTCATTAAAAAGTATCCATGAACTCTGACAAATGACCTGACCTTATGATGAAACATTTGTGATACAACTTTGTTACCTTTTTAAAATCCTTCAAAATTGAAAGAGAAGTATGTAGACAAAGCTCCGCAGAGTTATGTTGGTGCTTCATAGACATTAAGAAAAATATTTCATTAAAATGTAAATAATGAAGAATAATAAAAGCCACATTGCTTTAGAGAAGTAAAATATTTATTTCAGTTGAAGCCAAGATTTCTCAACATTTAAGGTGCAAAAGAGTCACTTGGGGATCTTGTTAAAATGCAGATTGTGACTTGATAGATCTGAGTTCTGAGGGAGACCCAAGGTTCTGCATTTCTAACAAGCCCCTCATAGCGCTGCTGCTGGTCTGGGGGCTACACTTTAAGCCACAAGGGTCCAGCAGATGGGCTTCTTAGGGCCAGGAACTATCTTGCTTGTCTTTGTACATCCAGCATGGAGTCCATTGACTATCACTGAATAGCTGCTCAATAAACGTTTGCAGCATGGATGGATGAATGGATGGATACAAGTAAAGACGAAATACAAAACTGAGACGAAATAAAATGCATTGTATTTTCATTCTATTTTCTGGGTCTCCTGTGATGCCAGTTTATAGAAACCTAAAGAGCTTCTGTGTTTCTCAGATTTTTCTGTGGGTAAAACAAGAACCAATGGTTGGGGGCAAAAGGGGTTTTTTTTATTCAGAATAAGGAAGCACTTTCTAAGAATAAAAGATGTCAACCTTTACTAGTCTGTGGTCATGAATTTCCTGCCACTGAAAGTGTTCAAACACAAGCAGGACAATGACTTTGGGGATTATTATAATGCACATCCAAGTGACTGGCTGATAGGACTGGACAGCATTTAAGATTTTATCTAATCCTAAAATCCCATGGGAAAAGATGGAGCAGATGGCAGGTTAGTGAGGTGAGGAAGACAACCACTCCAGGCTTTAAAACCCTTCGGACAGTAGCTCGCACTCTGGCAAGCTACTTCTCTGAGCCTCAGTTTGCTTCTCTGGGGAAAAAATGGCGACGATAATGCCTATTTTACAGTGTTGCTGTGAGAATTAAGTGCGATTTTTTTCTTTCTTTTTCTCAACATAGTGGTGTGCTGGTAAATGTTTCACAATTGGTTCCCCTTCCTTCTCCCTTCAAAGCCCTGGTTTGTAGTGTTTGCTGATTTCCATGGTGTAAATATTCCAGTCACGGCCAATTTCCAGCTAGCGACGGTTTAACAGCCTGTTTGTAAAATTCCTGAGAGTTTAACAGCTGGGGCTGCTGGCCACTGGTACGAGTCAGTGACAGAACACAGCTGCTTCCACGATGACCCTCTTACCATAGCTGTGACCCTTTGTGATACAGGAGCAGAAAGGAGCACCGCTTTTTATCGACTCCTATCCGGTAATGTGAAACAGATAGAGTCAGCATTTTAATAACCTTTGCCTCTCCTATCGGCTGAGGAAGGAAACACAGGAGGTAGAAGGAGTTGGGCTGGAGCTCTGCTGACTTGTAGGCTGACTTAGTATGTGAGAAATCGGCGTAAGGGTAGTTGAGGCAAAGGTCCAGTGAACTCGGGAGCTGCACAAATTTGTTCCTGGAAAAACAGGGGACTGAACGATACTGTGAGATAGCAGGAAAATTAGAATTGAACCAACCAAATAGTGGGCAGGTGTATTAAAACAGATGGCTTTTTTGAGTATGTGCTTCTAAAATTGTCAGTGTTGGAAACTCTCTTATGTGTTTCTCAAATTAAAGTGTGATGTTCATGAACACAATTACTCAATAGTTTTTGTGAAATGAATTTCGAATTTGAAAACCTTATTCTTCCAAATTAGCCATTAAATACGTAAGCGTTTCTATTTAAATTGAGTTCTATTACCTGACAAGTGTTAGTTCATAATAATGACCAAAGTGTGATTAGATTATTAACTTCAATGCATTGGAACAATTTTCAAATGATGGGGTCTTCATGCATTCGCATTAAGATATGGTCTATTACAAGACCAGAAATCAAGTACATTTTAATCTTTGCTAAAAGAATGACATTTTCTGGACAGGTTGATGTCACATAATATGAATAGTTTCATTCTTCCATCTATAAAATTAGACAACAGTGGTTAATGGGAGTAGTAGACAAGTTAATTGTTTAATGAAGTAAAAAATTTATCTTGTAATGAAAAACACCACTCACCTGGCTTCAACATTTTACATCATTTTTTTCTCAATCTTTTATTAGCGATCCTAGTTTTAAATGATAAAAGCATATACAATTATCAAATTCCTCAGATTGTTTACTCAGAAGTTGGTTAAGACTAAGTGTTTTGCCCAATTTCTAATCATACACAAATGATAGTATAGCTGAAGATTGTAATTCAGTTTTCTCCATTCGGGGGTTATTTATGAACCAGAACATTTTGAAGGTAATAGCTCAAATTAAATAGAGAAATTAATGACTTGGCGGTAGGGTTGATGTCTTGGATGTTCATTATAGACTTTAAAAAGATAGATACATAAGTTTATTTGAGTTTCTTCTTCCCTGATATTCTATGTGCTGTTAAAAGTAGTGACATTTATTTGTGGAGATAGTCCCATTCTCTATGGATTGGGTTCTACTTTGTATTTTTAACCTGGACCGTAGGATAGTGATGCAGTTGAGCAAACTTTTTATTATAATAGCCTACTAAGTTTTTTTTTAACTTGGGGTTTATAAGAAAAACAAAAGGATTAGTTGAGAAGAATGAAATTAGTGCTCTGAGATGAACTATACAGTACTAAATAGAGGTTTTTAAGAGCTAAATAATGTACAGATACTTGAAGAAAATTATACATAATTTATGGCATAATTGCCCTATGAATCTTGTACTAACTAAACACTTCTCATTGCATGGGTATCGATGCAGCTGTCAGATAGGACAGGCTGGGATTGTGTCCTTGTGCGGGTTCCCTGCTCTCTTCCTGGGTCTTTGTCTTCAGTTTGCACTGTCAGCTTTCGAGGTACCTCTCTATTGGTGCCTGGATATCTATCAACAAATCCATCTTGGTATTTGAAAAAGTCTTTCCTTCTAGACCATGCAGTTTTTTGTTTTTTTCTTTCATGGATTTCCCAGAGTCAGTAGTAATGTTCTCAACCCCCTGTGTGATGGTTTAAAAACAGGTCTGTAAATTTTCTGAAACACCTGCTACCGTGAGATCTGTGGAAGTGATGACTAAGACCTCCAGAGGCTAGGTTAGAAAAGACCATCTGGCTTCTTCCAGTTTGCCTGGGTACACCCACTCTGGGAAGAAGTCTGACACCCTGAGGCCTACCTGTGAATAGAACACATAACTCAAGAGGAAAGAACACCCAGGGAGCTCCAGCTTCCCCACTGCCAGGCTGTTTGAGTCTTCCCACCAGCAGTGCAAGTGAAGAAACCTTCAGGGTCACCCAAGCCCTAGGCATCTTCTGACTGTAGCTGTGTAAGAGACCTTGAGCTAGAACTGCCTGGCTGAGCCCAGTCAACCCCCAGATTGGAGAGCAAAATAAATGACTATTATTGTTTTAAGCAACTGTTTTTGAGTGGCTTGTTTACTGCAATAGACAACTAAAACAACCCATCATAAGATGATGGATCCCATCTTATAGTTCAGTATCCAACCTCTACCAAGAGTCATCACTTAGAAGCTGATGTTCTGATGATAAGGTTGCTCGCAGGTCCACAGTCTCTGACCCTAATGATTCACAGGGTCCCATCATCTGGCTCTGTTTTGTTGTATTGTATTTATAGACCTGAAAGGCCATCAATCACAATGAACTGGATAAAAATTCTTGATAAAATTGTTCCTTGGTTTCTAGCAAGTAAGCAGATTTGGGAAGGTCATGTATTGATGGCACTTTGGGCAGGGGAAAATTTCAGAACTGGATGTGGCCATTTCGCCACTGTTTAGTGTCAAACAAGACAGAAGTTTCAAGCAAGTGCTTGGACAAATAGTACCCCGGGGACATTTTTCTCTTTTTTTCTGACTTCAGACTGGTTTCTTCTTCATGTCAAAGCAAACAATATTTTCTGCCTTGTTTTCAATTGTGAAAGTCCGGTCTTAAGATTCAAGAAACACTTTGCCACAACTATAAAATTTAATAAACTTCATTTCTATTGCTCTATTATTTATGTTCCTATTTCCTGTTGTATAAACTATATAGACAAGTGGAGAGATGTGATTCTGTGCTCCCTCTGAAAGAAAAAGCTTTCTAAGAGTGATATTGAATGTACTCTGCACCATGCCTTTGAGGCTGTGGTCAAAGGCCACAAATCTATCTCATTTTCAAGTTTACTGAGCTATCTTGCAGTATAATGTTAGGTCTCTTGAGGCTTTGTTGTCTAAGTGTCTCATGTCTACTAAGTGTTGGTAACTCTTATTGGTTTATGGCTGCTGTGTCAGTGCAAAAATACCGCACAAACCTTATCTCGGATAGTTCTGTGAGTGTAATTGACAGCTGTGTAAATAGGATTGTGATTCCATCGTGTGTTAGTCCTTCACCTTCTTCTCCTAACTTAATTAATCACAACAAAAGACATAACTCCTTACACTTGAGGATGAACTTTTTGCATCTTGTATTTTACTGGCCTCAGTCCTGTGGTTGAGTCACTCAAATTGTAACTGCTGTCAGGATGTTTTAAATTCAGGTGTTGTGCTGTGATATTGGATATAGAATGAAGGTAATATTTTAGAAATCATTTAATGAGCTCTTTTCTCATTATTGCCATAGTGAATATAAGACCTGAGTCCACTTCCCTTGAAACATCTGCTTAACTGGTGGCTGAAATTCACTACCAAAGGGACACAGAGGGAAAGACTAAGGAGATTCTCAGCCCTTAAGTCTAAAATTGAACTGTTTAGGAAAACAATATCCTTGTAGTCAGGCTATTATCTTAAGAGTAGATTTTCCAAACTCATTTATTTTCACATTTGCCGTATTAACAACGAGTCTTGAAGGAGCTTGGTTGATAGAATGCTCCTTTGCTGTTCAGAAAAGCCATGAAGGCTTATCTGGAGACAAGGATGAAGGCATGAAGTAAGAGAAATAAAAGAAAGGCCTCTTCCCTTTTGCAGCAGGAGAGAAAGGGGGAGGAGGTAGGCAAGCTAAGCTGTAAGACGTGGCTCCCAATTTCTTCCTTGTCTCATCTTTGGCCTGCGGTGGGTGCTTCACTACACAACAACAAAAGCCTACAATCTCTGGTCCAAGAGACTCCTATGGCCTCCCTTGCTCTATGTTCATTCATTTTTTAGAATTCTCAGTTATTAGTGTCTCCTATAGGTGCCTCGTAAATGCTTTTTGATATTTTTGATAATAAGGAACTCAACGTTAAGCACTATATTTAAAACAGAAAGTAATTAGGATCTTTTCACAATGTATTAACCATGATATACATTTTGGAGAGCTTTCCAGAATAAATAAAACCGATTGACTTCAGTTTCAGTCTCTTCTCTGTATTGGCACCTCAACATCTATTTTATTTAGCCTATCACCTGTTGCCCTATCAAAAAGAAACTTGATGTCAAAAAATGAAGAGCAGGGTCGATTTTGTAACTGGTTGTTACAAACCACCAGAGCCACAGCAGGAAATGGAATGAAACTCTGAACAAATGATGAGGCTTTCACCATTTACACTGAGAACAGACTCCGGGAGCGCTAGTTAAGGGAGCTGGCGGGGCAGGCGAGGCACCCAGCGACCATCCGTGGTGGGAAGGTGTCCCCTCCAGGCTGAGGAGGCAAAAGGAGGAGGTGGTGTGACTCCAGAGGCCGCAGGGGATGCCAGCATCGCTGGAGGCTGACAACCTGGAAAACGCAAAAGGTCCTGTTAGGACATCTTCCACCCCGTATGTTCTGGGAAACTGCTTACTGCAGGGAACCATCCTCCTTCCCTGGAGACCTAGGTAAGACTCGAGGACACCCCTGTCCCCCGCCTGCCTTGCTTACCTGTGACAAATCCAGACGCAGACTCTCCAAATTCTCACTGTTGGCTTCATAAATGATTAGCTGAAACACTTGTCCCCACTGATCCATGGGAACAAAATGCTTGTTAATCAACCCCCCTAGGTCCCCAAACATCAGCCCACCCCCAGCCTGAGCCAGGATTCAGTCCCTCCGGAGAACAGCTGGGCTCAGAGGACATTCTCAGATCTTTACCCTATCACGCCATTCCCCTGTTCTTTCTAGGCTTAATACTCCTCCCTGTAAAAGAAAACTCTTCTTGCCAAACCCTTGAGACACTTGCCGGTCTTAGGATCAGAGCTTTCTCCCATGCAACGGTGCCTTCCTCCTAGTGCAGTGGTCCACACCCGCCCCCCACAATCATTCTTTGGAACAGAATCTTTCCTTACTAAATCTGATTTTTTGAAAAAAATTGACAAGACACAGCACCAAAATAGGAAGGAAGTGGGAAAGAAACACCCAGACCCTTCTCTTCTTGCATTCCAGTTCCCTGCAGTGTCTCCCACCGACTGAAGCCACCAGAACTGTGCTGGGCTCAGCCTTTCATGGAACAGCAGGACAGAGCGGCCCAGGGAGGGCGGGTGGTGGCGAGGAACGGTGCAGGGAGGGGAGACGCACGCTGCTATGGGGGCTCTTTGCTTTTGTTTAGTCATACTAGGGCGGTGCCTCTATTTTGACCTGTTTGTTTTTACCATGCTGGCTTGGTTCTTCCAGTTCACACTATTTCCACACCCAAGTTCCTCCCGGAATGTCTTCGATAATTTTTATATTCAGAAGCCGCTGTCGTTAAGAGTGGTGAATATGCCTTCAGATTTGTGTGCACATCTGTCGCCTATACATATATACCCAAACCTATAAATAATTTCTTAATAAAAATGATATCATATAGGATATCTAGTTTGGCAACTGTCTTTTTTATACTTAACAATATGTCTTGGATGTCTTTCGGTGTCATCATATTTAATTATCCTTTATTGATAAAATTTCAATTACTTCCCATTGTAAACCATGCTGCAAAAAAATGCTATTGTTCATATGTCTTTGCATATTTTTGTGAGCTTTTCAGTGGGATAAATTCTTAGACGTGAAGTTGTTAGATAAAACATGTAGACATTAAACATTTGAATAGATATTGCATTTTTTTCTTCCAAAAAATTAGCCCAATTTTGTACTCCCGCTAGCAGCACGTGACAGAGCTTGTTTTCCCAAATTCTTGCCAACACCATGTATTATTAATCTTCTAACCACTGCCAATTTGATAGTCGAAAAATGATATCTTATTATTTGAATTTAATTATTTGTGAGTTTGATTAGTTTTTCACATAATCAATGGCCGCTTCTGTTGTTTCCTCTGTGAAATGACTCCACATACTCCTTGCCCACTTAAAAACAGATGAGGCTACTCTCCTTATTGACTTAAAATTTTATAGTACCAAAAAATTTACCTGTTGTCTGTGTTGTACATATGTATTCAAATTTTCCTTTCACTTTTTAAAAAAGTTTACTTAATTTTCGACACAGGGAATTAATTTTCCATTTAAAAAGTATTATATGTTTATATATTATATACCTTTACATATAATTATTATCTATCTATCTATCTTTTATTTTATAGCCTTTGCTTTGAGCTTAAAAACCTTTTACTGGGCTAAAATTATATTAATATTCTATTTTTTCCTTCCTTTGTCTTAATGTTTATCCTGAAATGTTTGTTTGATCTGGAATTTATTTTAGTGTTAAAAATGAGGTAAAAATGCAGATTTGTTTATTTATTTTTCAAATGGCTAGTGAGCTTGGCCAACATTATAAATTATTATAAACAATAAATGTCTTTCCTTCCATCCATTTGCAATGCCTTCTTTATTATATGCTATATCTACATATGTGGTGGCTTCTAATCTAGGCTATGTTTTTTTTCCATCACTATTTCTCTGCATCATCACCATACCATTTGAATTATTATTTTAAAATTTGCTATTCTCTTTGGTTTATTTTTTAGGATTTTTCTGATTATTTGAAAATATCCCCTTCCAAATAAACTTTGGAATAATTGCATTAAATTCTAAAAGAATCATTTCAGAAATTTGATTA
>RJWJ010041074.1:0-13672 GCA_004363605.1 Indri indri | reverse complement strand
TACAAACTCCGCCCCAGCAGGGTTTTGCCTTTGTGATGCCACCCCGAGGACGCGGTGGGGAGTCTGCGCTGTGCCCAGGGTGTCTCTGGGGGCAGCATGCAGAGAGAGGGACTGGGGGGCTTCCCCAGCCTGTCCCTCCCTGCTCTACGCTTTCTCCCAGCTGCCACCGACTCACAGCCCAATACTCTCCCAATCCAGCACCCCGCAGGCCCCGGGATGCTCTCGGTTTTGTTTGGTTTCAATCCCTGAAATCTGCATCTCCCCTGCTTCCATCCTGCTCTGGGGCCAGCGCTCGGGTGGCGTCAGGACTAGACTCACGCACTCACCCACGGACGGAGGTTTCCTTTGATGTTCCAGCTCTTACTGGGGCGGCGGACTCCGAAAATCAATGCGCCCATCAAGCCTCATTAGAACCACACACAACGGGCCCTGAGTGTGCCATTTTTATTATCTTAAGCACAAGTTACATTTTCTCTTATTTTATTATCAGATTTTCAAAGGAGCTCAGTACTGCTTGAATTGACAAATAATTTCAGCCCTCCCTGCTGGCGTACTTTGTAACCTGGAAAACAATTCACCTTTTCTGCTTTTCTCGTGTGTAAAATGAGATCATTGTGTCTGCTTTGAGCAGCTTGGAAATTGTCTTAGCGCGGTGCTTCCGGGGCAACAGTGTGCAGGACTAAAGTATTATTGGTTCTTCTCCCGGAGACAGTTCTGCAAGTGGGTGAGGCGTTAGCAGCTCTTGGAGGTAAAAAGGTCCGTGCATGGAAATGGGGTCACTAGGTTGTGGCAAACACAGCCACCGGGGCCCAGGGGCTCCAGGATCATCCTGCACTGTTAATACGTCTGGCCCAGGCCCAGCGTTCTCCCCGGGACGGAGGCCACCGGGCAGACAGGCGTTCCCAAGCAATTTCCCGTGCACTTGTCATCGTCACTCCCAGGACGTTGCAGGCCGAGGTGCGCAGAGGGTCTGGCGTGTGGATTCTCCTTGTAAACCCTTCCCGTAACAGCCAGAGGCCTGCAGCAACGGGGGGACTCGCGCCATCCCGCCGTTCCCTCCGACCTCGTGGGCGCCTGAGGAAGCCACCGTCGGGGCGGTCTGTGGATCAGGGTCCCCGGTCTAGGAGGAGGGTCCCTGCCTAACTCCAAAATCAGAGGAGGCCGGCTCCAACGGACGTACATCGGTGGTCACTATGGCTTTCGGAATAGAAAAATGCGTTCTCTCTTCTACCCTATTCCTCTTCCTTGAGGCTCATTCATTTCCCCAGGTGAGCCCCTCCCCGATGGGAAGCCGGAGGTAGAGTGCTCGGAGAGCCCTGTGCCGTTGTGATTGCGTCCTCTGTTTCTTTGAGATTTACTCCAAATAGTTCCAGAGGTCTTGTTGACTTTTAGAATCCCCGAATTGGAAAAGACTCAAGGCATTGGTTGCCTTTTTTTTTTTTTTTTTTTGAGACGGAATCTCGCTGTGGCTAAAGCCGTGGTGTGATCACAGCTCACCGCAACCTCACGCTCCTGGGCTCAAGTGATCCTCCTGCCTCCGCCTCCTGAGTAGCTGGGACTACAGTTCCTTTTGTGGATGAGGAAGCTGAGGTCACAGGAAGTCAGTGGTTTTTGAATTAAAATCAGCCTGAGTTTCAGAATCACCCTCTGAATTAGGAGAGGCTGATCTATTTCTAATAGCTTGTTGAGAAGTTAGACAATTTCGACTTGTCTGCAGTAGTTCTTTATTTTAATACTTTTTAAGAAGCAAATTTTTGAATGTTAAAAAAAAAATCCCCAGTGCTTTAGTCCGTGTAAGCAGCATTTGCTGATGTTGGGGTGGGAGAACCGAGACCGCCCGTCTGACTGGCCTTGCACTCTTACACGCTGCCTCCATCTGTGACCTGACGCCAGATGAAACCAGAGGACGCCAGGTACCTGTGAGTCTTCATGTTCTGGGCACTCTAAGAGAACAGGTGGCTCCAATCTGGACTAGTGACCAAGAAGGAAAATGCTAGAAAGCTCTTGCAGACACTGACCTCCCATTAGGACACAGGCAAAGCCACCTCACTTTTTTTTCGGGAGACAAGGTGAGTGGTTGCTGAGCGCCAACAGTCTCCAAAGCCAGGTCTTGCCCAAGAATGGAGCATGGCTTGGAATTCCACACGTTTTTTAAGGAGATAAGTTATCGGCACAGCTCTTCAAGGGGCTCTGCTGTGTCTTCCTCTTGTGGACACCCTCGCCAATTCCTGCAGCACCTGGAGGAATGAACTGTCTAATTGCTCACACCCCTTTCTTCCAGCTGCCCCCGCAGACATCAAGGGTTGCGTTGGATTCTGCGTGAACAGTAAACAAGTACTTGTCAGTTGACTGACAGGCCATATTCAGTATTTTCCTCCTTCCAGACTTCCCTGTGACCTTCCCAGTTCCCTTTGTCTCTCGGTGCTGCCCGGAGGAAAATACACCGGCCGCTGGGGAGCTCTTCACATTGCAGGCCGGGCTCGATCGATAGACGGACGGCCTGGGAAGATACTGCCAGGGCGCCTCTCTCGGAGGGCGGACATACATCGTGTGCTCCCCAAAGTGCCTGGGCGCCCACAGTCGTGCAACTTGTTGGTTTTCCTTCATAAACTAGTTCTCTTCGCCACTCAAGGGAGCATTTCGCAGCGACACCGTCAGAGTTTGTGGAGAGGCCCAAAGCAAAGATTACTTAAGCATGTCAGAGCAGCCCCCAGAAGTGGCCCGCGGAGAGCCGTAGAGCGAGCATTTCCACGGTGCAGTGGCCGAGCTGCAGACCCAATTACGCGCCTGAGCCCCGGGTGTTCACGCTCCTGCCTCCAAGGCAGCTGCAAAATCGATGGCTGTTAGAAAGTGCCGGTTGTTCAGAAAACTATTTGGGGCGCGGCGCACACATCTGTCACTGCGATTGCGGGATGTGTGTCTGCGATGAGGGATGATCATCAGAAATATCTTCTCTGAGAAGCACTCAGGAGGAACAATGTAAATCCGTTTATCTCAAAAGCCAGATTTTTAAGATCTGATTTTTACAAAGATCAACTGTTCTCAATGCAGGCGGTGTCTTAATATGCTTTCTCAAAGTAACGGGGGTAGGTAGGCACAGCCGTGCTACTCCCGTTTGAGAAGGGCAGTACAGGCTCACGGCTGCCAGTTTTCCTAACGTGTCACTTGACGATGCAAGCTTCTCTCCAAGCTCTTAGGAGACGCTGACACACATCTCTGCCAACGCGATGGCCGTGTGTCTTGTGGGAGGCCGCCAGGCTGCAGACGTGGGGTACGTGGGGCAGAGCCAAAGCGCACCCCGTCCCCTCGCACAGCCCATTCACATGCTCCGTGGGGCTCCCTCTCTGCTGCGCTTCAGATAAAATTTAAACCAAACGACTTCTGGCTCATTCTTAGGTAGTAAAAAGCCACCCGTTCATATCCTGTCCCCCAACAGGTCTGAGTTCACTAATGAAATACCCAACTTCATTCGACGTTTAACTTTGCTCCTCCTTTAACTTGGGCCTGCTTTGGGCTGGGTCTTTGGCGGGGGCTGAGGGCAGGGAGGGTCAGCTTGTCTGTCCTCCCCTCCCGGGTCCCCTCCTCTGCTGCCTGCGGCATTGCAGGGTGGAGGCAGAGGCCCAGGCCCTGCCCGGCCGGCTCTCGTGGTCAGGCAAGGTCTCCTCGGGCTTGGCCGCTCCCCACCTGCTGGCTCTGCTCTGGGACAAGACGCAGGGACCCAGTCCCAGCTGGGTGGAGGAGGGAGCAGAAACGGGGCTGGGTACAGGAAATCCCGTCACACCTGACAGGGAACGGGCTGTGGGGAGGGATTCCTGCAGAGCTTTGAGCTCTCGGTAGCCCCCTGAGTGACGGGAAAATGTTTCCTCTGCCCTGGAATTTATTTCCTGATTCAGGCGTGGTTACCCAGTTCAACGAGAGTGGATCTTTCCTCCCCCAGGGTGGATCTGGAAATGGGCCTGCGTGTGGCCCCGCCAGGCTGAGGTGTCTCTTGGTGGTGGCTGTGGCTGCCCGGGGCCCTGTGGTCGCTCGGGAAGGCAGAGCGCCCGGCAGAGGCTCCGCCCGACACACGTAGAGATGGCGCTGGCACTCGGGGCTGGGTGAGGTCAGGGGTTCACACATAGCTTGTTTGCCAACGGTCTGAGCTCAGGACCAGCCGTCTGGTCCCTGGGAGAGCCTGCAGCCAGGACACTCATCAGAGTGACGGCGGTGGACAAGGCCTTGATGTGGTCACAACGCCCTCTGGTCATTTGTCCATCCGCTCACCAGATGAAGGGGGAGCCCGGGCTGGGACCCGGGTGCCTCTGTGTGCTCCAGGCTCCGTGCCTCTGGGGACGGGGTCATGGAGTCCAGGCCGGGCTGCCCTGGGGTCTCTGCTCTGTGTCTGAAGCATGGCTGTCGGCCGAGCACTGCCTGAGGGCGGGGCCTCCTGCCCAGGGCTCTGGAGAGGGACACCGCAGACTGCCCGGCTCTGCAGCCACAGCCAGGAAGGCGATGGCCGGGCCCCCTGCGGGAACCGAGCCTACGTGGCACCTCCCACAAACCTCTTTCCCGGGACGGGTGCCGAGGGAGCCCGAGTCTGCAGTGGGTTGAGGGAGGCAGCAAGAGGGTGACGTGCTGGGGGCTCCCAGCCCTGTCGCTCCCCGGCCCTGCGCCCAAGCACAGCTGCAGCCACATGGAGGAGGGAGGCCGTGGAGACTCTTCCTGTGTGCCTGTGTGTGTGGTGTGCATGGTGTGCACACACGTGTGGAGTGACTCTCGGCGGTTCCCCTTCCTCCCTCCTGCCGGGAGGGAGCACACTGAAGACCTTTCTCACTGCTGGGCGGTCGGAGCTCCAGCCAGTTTCTGTCTCCCAAAGGCTCCTGCTCTGCAAACCCACGAGACTCCTGCAGGCTTTTCGTCTCAGAACTTACCTATTTTTAGCTTGCTGCATGGTTAGATGGTTTAGACTTTTCTTTTCATTCTTAGTATGAAACAGTGGTCAATCTCTGTTATCTTTCACTAAAACTATTTGCAAAATTTCAAAGGTTATTTAGACATTTGGGGAAAAGACGAAAACTTAACCTTTGTTCTGATTTTCAGAATCCTGTATTTTTTCCCTTTTCTGCCCTCCCTCCCCCAAAAAACCACTTGTCAAAGTGCTGTGTAGTTTGGCCTCTGGACAAAAGCCTGTGCCCCCTTTGGTGACCAGCAAGGCGTGGCACCTGGAGGCCTGGCCAGCCCGCAGCCCCTCCCGATGCCGGCAGGGCTGGGCCAAGGCGGCCCCTCATGCCACTCACTGTCAAAGCCTCAGCAAGGCTGGTTCTGCTGGCCCACCTCAGCCCCCTGTCGGAGGGCCTGGGCCCTATCCACCCATGACCCACGTGGCCTGGTCCACAAAGCATGGACGGTGGCATTTTAGATGGTACCGGAAAGGCATAGATGGAGTCTAGGGAGCATTGACATCACTGGAGGAAGGCCCCATCTTCCCGGAGCCCTGGGACCCCAGGAATGTGCGAGAGCAGCCCTGGGAGCCCACACTACGCGGCACAGAACCCCACCCTGAGCCCACCAGGGCTGTGAGTCGTGGGCAGTGTCCCGGCCATTTGCTGGGAGAGGTCCCATGGCCTCCCCCTGAGGGTGTCAACAGCCAAGGTGGGGGCCTCTCCTCTCGGCACCATCCTCAACGTCTTTCCCCAAGAGGCTGTGTGAGTCCGGGGGCACCAGTGAGCACCTTTGCACGCAGGCCCGCAGGGCACGGCTGGAGGCTGGGCCTGGAAGTCCAGGGTCGGGCGGGGACTGTGTCAGGGAGGGGCCCAGGCCTCTGATTCCACCCACAGCTGTCCTCCCTTGGGAATGAGAGCTTTGTCACTAGACCTCCATCCAGAGGACGTGACAATGCCACCTTCCTGCAGAATCACGACGGTTGCCAACCAATCTGAGTTTTCAAGGCTGCTTTTTGTCTTTGATTGCTTAGCTTTCCAAACTGCTGTGACAATGGAATGTTAACGACAATTGTTTTGGTCCAACAGATAAAAGTAAGGAGCTCTGCCGCCGCGCGCCCTGCCCCCCTGCCCTGGTGCTGCACACGGAGAGGAAGAGCCGGGCTGGAGACAAGGACAAGGTCAGTCTCCGGACAGCGTGTGTCTTAAAGATGCAAAACCCCAGGTTTGGAGGGTCAGGCCAGGACCCCCTCACGCTGTCTCCTGCACGGCCTGTGTGCATGGCTGCCGGTGCTGGTGAAGCCCCGGGGGCCCGGCAAGGCCTCGCAGAGCACCGAGCAGCCCAGCCCGGTTCTGCCAGATCCGAGGCAAGGCCGGAGCCCACGGGAGTGAATCTGGCTCCTCAGGTACCTTGTCCGTTTCCAGAGGGGAGAGAGGACACACAGGCGGCCGGGCCGCAGGCAGACAGACGCCGCTTAGGCGGGGGTAAAGAGAACCCAACACACACTTGTTTTTTCCCAAAACCTTCTAATTTTAGGCCTTTCTCTTTGCCTGCTTGCCAAATGGCATCTTAAAGACGGATCAGGACATTGCGTTTGATGCATTTAATGTGTCGAACGGCACCGTCCTTCCTCCGGATAACCCGAGGGAGTCACTTTCATCACTACGTCTGAAAATCTCGAACCACACTGAATCCGCTCCCAGCTGTCAAATGCGGCAGAGGCTGTGGTCAGACTCACTTGTTCTCACTCTACCTGGATCAGGTGTCTCTCGGCCTCACGGCCCCTGGGGGTTTCCCACTCCCCTGCTTTCTGAGCCGGCACCTCCAGAGCATTTGCAGGACACGGTTGCCACGTGGCCAACTTCCTTCCCCATCCCAGTGCCCGCCACAAACTGTGGAAATCGATCACCAGCGTAAGTGGAAAGTAAACTTTTGCCGCCTGATGTATGATTTTTCCATAGGAGATCAACATCTAAGGCAGAATTACATATTAATTACACAGGTAGCTTTTCTAGCGCCTTAAATAAATACTTTCTTTATTGCTGGGCTCTGTGAGTCTAATTCACTGTTACTGCTTGAGCAGGGAACAGGAGTTTTATACCATGATTAGCCATTTTTATCACCAATCGGAAATCATAACCCTCGTGTACCTCATGGAGACGACCTTGGTAATTAGCACAGCGAATCCCAACGCTGCCAGATTTAAGCGTTAGTCCCCCTCGCAAGTTACACCTGCTGTATTTGCTGGAATAGTTAGCTCAGGAATCTACTGCCTGGAGACTTCCTGTTGAGTTTCTGTTGTTCAATTAACTTCATAATGAAAATCCCTCTAATTTCTCTAATTGGAATGGTGCTATAAACTCTGGTCTTCACATATATATTTTCTGAGGCAAGTGTTTCTGGTACTCCCTGTTATGCTAATTATTTATCCCGACTTTATTGTCTCACAGGAGACAAAGACATTTCCTACTACCAGAAAACCTAAAACACTTTTTCCCCTGGATTTACAGACTTAAGGATAACAACATAAGTTGTCCTCTGGTCGTTGCTGGTGTGTTTAAGGTCCCTCCCGAGACCACCCTCACGCCAGAGGCCGAGCAGGAGCTTTCCTGGCTGAATGTTTTCTCTCGTGCTTCCTGCCTGGCCGGGGCTCTGGGCATGGCCACGTGTTCTTGCCAGCACGGTCGGCAAGAGGCAGCTTCACTCCATCACTGGTTTGCCAAAGGGCTGGGATGGGCACGTTTACTTCTGGATTTATTTCACCTTGGCTCCTGTGGACACTTGAGGTTCCTTTCACTTTTTGGTTGAATTCTGTGCTGCTGTGCTTAGCATAAAACTCAGCACTTTCCTCACTACGGTGTTTGGAAGGTGGCTGAGACAGCGAAAATGAGTGCAGGTCCCAGCAGAGCCCTTGGGACCCAGGGACGGGTGTGGGGGGCTGTGGCACAGTCCCCGCCCCTGTGTGTGGCTAAGCACACCGGGGTGCACCCAGTAGGGCTTTGGAACATCAACTTCCTTTAGTGTTGGTCGGTCAAATGGCTAACCATCTTTTCACCTACGCCGTTGCATACAGTACTGACATTCGCGACAGTAAAAAGCTGAGATTCCAAAATTTTAAGATGACATTCAATTTTTTTAATGAATCTAGAGTTTTAATTGCACCTGACATTCTCAGCCCAGGAGCAGGTTTTTGCTTTGAATAATGCACTGCTGTCTTTTCTTCTCGCCTGATTTTCCAAGACAGAGAGAACACAATCTTGATCATAGCATTTTAAGTTTGAGATAAAAACCATGGAAACAGCTGGGAGAAGAAAAAAGACATTTCCGACCACTAGCATTTACTGTACTTGCTGTGAGTTCATTTCTTTCTCGCAGTTCTCCACAATTTTTATGAATACTTTTTTATTTCTTTTAAAATTCCTCAGTGTGATTTTGCAGTTCCGCTGGTAGGAACGTGGGTGTGTTTGACCACTGCTGAACAGAGATCCAGAGTCGGCCGTGCGTCGGTGCAGCTGCATGAGCTCGCCTGGGCCTCGGGTCTCTGGGTCTGTCGGAGTTGTGATTGGCCGTATTTCTTACCCTCAAACTGCTTCTGCTTCTCTCCAAATTCCACTCTACAGCGAACACTGATCGAGTGCCTCAACCACAGATTTTTTTTTTCTTTTTAATTTTAGGTAGTAAATCTTTATTTTATTCCAGGCGATGTCATGTTCAAACATTCTTTGTTTTCTGAGACGGAGGCAGAGTGATGCTTTTTACACCTGGCTGAGCATCACAGTCACCTGACAAAGCAAACCCGCCCCCGGAGCCCCTGCTCCCAGCTGGCCGCTCTAGAAAGGTGGCAACTACTGGGAGCAACCAGACACTGTGGGGCAGGGTCGTTATTTAAGAATCTGGGCTTGTTGCTTCCTCCTGCCCCGGGAGGCCCTGCATGTGCCAACCCTGCTTCAAGGCTCCCTGACACTAAATGTGGTTTTCTTGCGGCGTGAGAACTGCTGCTGCTGGGTTGGCTCATTTCCCGAAACAGATCCAGCGGGATTTTCTGCCCCCAAAACTTCAGGTCTCAGATGCCCCCTCTCGACTGCCTCTGTCTCTGTCCCTGGAAAAGCAGGCGGCATAGACAGCTTAGGACAAGGAGGGGTGCCTTCGTCCAAGTTATCAGACAGCCTGTTGTGCCCTCATTCTACATTCACAGCGTGACGCCCAGCCCGATGGCTTTGCTGTACCGAGAGGGTTGTTATCTGGGGGCTACCGTGGGCAGGTCTGTCTGCAGGAGGCTTTTGTTGCTGTCACTCAGTTGCCTGTAATTGAAGAGGAGTGTTTAAAATTAAAGACGGCTCTCTCCCTCTCTTGTTGCTGAAAGGAGCCCCCGCCGATGCTCGGGAGAGGAGAGGACGGCGCCGCCAGAGGCAGCAGGCCTGTGGCCTCCACCCCCGTGCCCGGATCGCCCTGGTAAGAACGCGGCAAAGCCCGAGAGCAAGAGGAAATGGCAGTGTCTTGTCCCAGCACTCGCCAGGAGTCGCCAAAGAGAAAATGCATGCTCCTTAGGTCTATTGTGCTTTAAAAAATGAATTTGCAACTCGTGACAGGTGTAATGCAACACTATTGTCGCATTCCGCAGAAAAAAAGAGAGCATTCGAGTGATAAGTTACCCAGCGCTGATATATCTGTGAGAACGCGTTAGATGGCCGCGCCGCTGTGTCGCGTCGGTGACAGGCAGCGTCTGAGAAAGCATTTTCCCCTCTGGCCTAGGAAGAGCCGTAACTGAATGTTAATTAAAGACGTGCCTGGCCCCGCGGTCCTGCGAGGGTTCCGGTCCGAGTATGCCACACTCCACACACCCTCCACGAGGGAGCCACAGTCTTTGGTTTTTAAAAATGCCCTTTCATAATGGAGTCATTTGGAAGCAGAATAAAAAGGTTATTATAGTAAAAATTAGTTTTAGAACCTGCGGATTAGAGTGCAGGGTACAACTGGGAGGAACAGCTAATTTAAGGAACAGAAATAGCAACCGCTTGCATCAGTTTAATATGCCTGACATTAAAGGTGGGGAGAAGTCGTCTGCTAACGAGCCCGGGCCCCGCGCAGCTGGCACGAAGTGAGAGCCTCCCCGGCTGGGCTGTTGTGCCCGAGCTGTCCCCATCCCCTGTCCGTTATGGAAAACTCTGCCCTGACCTGGAGGGAGGGGCCGGCCGGCCAGGCAGGGGTGGCCTCCAGTCTACACCTTCGGTGGGGCACCTCTGCACGCTGGGGGACCTCGGGGGTGAGGCCTCCTGTGGGCGGGGGGTGGGGGGGGAATGTCGTGCTGTTTCCAACAACCAGTTCTCCGGCTCACGGTGTCCTGCAGGTCAATTCAATCCCGACCCTAGTGAGTCAGGTCAGACCCCGCAGGCTGAGGGCTGGGGCCACCAGGCTGCCCCCACTGTAGACACGAGCTGCAGGCGGGGTCCCCAGGCTGCCTGCAGTTCTGCCCGGCCGTCTGCTCATTCAGGTTCCCGTGACCTGCCCTCGTCATGATAATTTGCTAGAACAACTCACAGAACTCAGGAAAGCACCTTGCTCATTTGCAGCTTTATTAAAGAGACCACAGCTCAGGAATAAGCAGGCGGAAGATGGATTGAGCAAAGGACAGGTGTGGGGGGACACGGCCCACTGCACTCGGGCCCTGGGGCGCGGTGGCCTGCTGCTCCTGGGCCACACACCCGCGTGGCGTGCGCCTGTGCTGACTGTGTCACGCCCTGTGCTACGGCGATGAGTATGTGTGTATCAAACACAGAAAAGGTGCACACAGAGACGGCATTATGATCTTATGGGACCACCGTCTCGTATGCGGTCCACGGGTGACCAAAACGAAACGTACACGGCACGTGACTGTGCGTGTGTCTCATTACAGCACAGACTGTTCCAGAGCTTCTGTCACCAAATGCTCGGATGTGGTCCTAGGACAGGCACACGGCACAAATGGCATCTGGGGGGATTGGGATAAATTCAGAAGACTGCGCCCAAGACGCTGCCCTCGCGGGTCGTGAGTGTGCAGAAGACATGACTTCAACACGGAACCTGTCCCTGTGAAAGCCGCAGTTGTTCTTCCGTGACTCCGAGTTACAGCGCAAAGTGCTGAACTACACCTGGCTGTTGCTCTGCCCTCTCTGGGCTGTTTGCCTGTGGACTGCAAAGCCACGCGGGCCCGGGCCCTGGCCCTGGCCCTGCGGAGCTGCTCTGTTGGTCACCGCGTGGTTGCGATGTGAGACACGCTGTCCCTGCACAGCGCGTGCTGGGCACGGGAGGAGAGTGGGGGCACTTGGCCCACACGGGCCGGAGGACGCTGACCCAGGACGAGGACCGTGAGCGGGTCCTGATGGTTTCTGAGGGCGGGCCGCCGATGACAGAGAGCAGCGGGGTGCGGAGTGGGCGTCGAGGAGGATGGCGGGAGCGGGCCGTGGGATCGAGGAGGGGATGGTGGGGGCTCGGGCCTGGGAGCACAGGGGAAGAGCATCCGAGGCCCCCGGGACCTACAGGCCTCCGGGTCTTCGCGCCGAGTGACGCCAGTACGGTGGCGTGCCGGCCCCTGGCCATATTCTCTCCAGCTGGAAAATACCCACAGAGTGGTCAGTTTGTAGAAATTGGTTGAAAAGCGACGGGCGCAGAGGATGGTGTTTCTCCTGCTGCCTGCTGAGAACTCAGCGAATCCGTGTGGAACGCCAGGGCGGAGAGTAGCGTCCTTAGTTACTCCTAACTGTGTACGGTCCCCTGTGCCGCTCTCATTGCCGAGACATGGCTGGGTGTGCGGCCCCCTGGCAGTATCCACGTGACGCTAAGCACTGGAGAGACGCGGATTCGGTGCCCTGACAGTGAATAAGGATGAAGAGAGTCGTCCAGACGCTCTCGCCCGACTGCCCGTGCTGGGTTAGCCGTCGGAAACGGTTTCAGAGTCCGGAATAATTTCTGTAGCCAACTCCACCGCTCAGAAACCCATCGGGTTTCCTGCTGTCGGGTCGTTCCAAGGATTCCGTAATCTGAGGCCTCATGTTCTGGGATGAAGCTGGTAGAACTTTCCTAGATGAAAGGAGAGTTTCCGCAAGCGTGATGCACGTGGACGGGGTGTGACAAGAAAGGCAGTTAGAAATGACGGCTATTCAGAGAGACGCCAGCTTGGTCACGCCAGCAGACGTCAACGTCTCCCCGTGCACCGTTGCTCCCGAAACTTGGAGACGGCCCATCGCTCTTCCTTGAATACATAGCACTGAAGAGAAACCAAATGTCACTCCGTCCCCTTTGTATAATCAAGTCCTTTATTATGTCAGAGAAGGGATGGGAGGAGTTCCTTGTCAGGGAGGGGACGCGGAGGCTGCCTTAAATGTCAGGCTTAGCTGGCAGGTGCGGGAGGAGGCCTGGGGAAGCTGCCGTTTGGATCCACACCGTGAGGCCGGGGTGAGCTCCTGGGAAGCCTCTCGCTCCCCAGCCGCAGGTGGGCGATGCTCTGACAGCCGACAGGCCCCCCGAAGGCGTTGTGTCTGCTCTCTGCAAGGCTGGACGGACAGTCGCCCGGGGCTCCGGGCGGGCCCCTCAGTGGCCGCTGACCACCGGCTGGTGTTTCGATGCTGCTCATTGTTTAGCAACGAGAAAATAAGTTTGTGTGAGATAATTAAAGACTGACGGATAAAGCCTTTCAAGAGTTATGCAAAGAAGTGGGAAGTGACGACTCGAGGAGCACAGTCGTGTGAGCCCAGGCCCGGCCCGGCCCTTGTTGGCAGCCAGGAGGGAGCACTCCCGGCCCAACCGGCCACCGCCTCGCTTGTGATCTCCCTGCGGACCTTCCTGTGCCTCTCTCACCCCAGAGGAAGAAGGCGGGGGTCGCCCTCCTCATCCGGAACGTGAAATAAAAAGTGCCGAGTGGTTGTTTTCAGGAGGCCGAGGCCAGTGCCCTCAGGTCCCGGACGCCAGCCCTGCAGCCTCCACCCGGCTCCTCCAGGACCTTCTGTCCATTACGTCATGTGGTTGCCGTGTCCCTAGCACAGCCGACTTCTGTGAAACGGTGGCACTGCCCACGTCCTGGAGCTGAGAGACGTTGAGTAGTCGCATAGCAGGCCCCAGGCCCAGCGCGGGCCTCGCAGCCATGGCAGCACGTGTCTGCGCGTGTTTCATGCCTGTCTGGAGCACAGAATGCCTGCGGAGCTGTGCGCTCCCCGCGGTGAACGCTGGAGGTGCGGCAGCTGTGGCAGAGACGTGGGATTGGAGAACACGCTTAGGAGAGGAGGGAGGGAGCACCCTATTCTCCCTCCTCGATCTCTGTGTCACCAAGCTCACAGCCCCTCGCCCGACAGCCACTCCGTCCTGCCCAGGTCAGCCCCTTCCTCCTGGGAGACAAAGCCCCAGAGAAGGGGGAGGACGAGGACAGGGTGAGCACACAGCAGAGGGCGCCGGGCACTGCTGTCCGTTCTGAGAGGTCTCAGCCCTGGCGGGCGGGACAAGCAGACAGGACACTCCTGGGACAGGGCCTGGTCAGGGCACCTTGTGTGTCTGGGGGGCGGGTCGGGCTCGGGTTCCCTCTCCCAGTGAGCTGAGAGGGGGCAGGAATGTCGTCCACACCTGGGAGCTCATACCGCGGGGTTGCCGTGTGAAGGGCGATGGGATTACGAGACTCCTTTTGCACAAGGAAGCGACAGCCCCAGTTCTCATTGGATCAAATCCGGATCTTCACGTCTCAGGCTGCTAAGCGTGGACCTGCTGCTCCAGACCTAGATAGCTCTGA
>RJWJ010041073.1:0-13681 GCA_004363605.1 Indri indri | reverse complement strand
ATTCTAGGCCTTGCGCGCCAGTCCCTTGAACTCCGGTGCTTATGCGGATCCTTGTCTCGGAGGTTCCGGGAAATCCTGTGGAAAATGAGACTTCCTGGGAGAACGCCCCGACCCCTCTAGGGACAGGGTCTCCGTAAAATCCACGCGACAGGCCCGGGCAGGGGTCGCAGCTGTTAGCGACTGGGCCACCCCCACCCCCGTACGAACAAGGATTCCGGATTCCGGAAGGCCTAGGAAGCGAGAGGCTGGGGAAGGGCCGCCCGGGGTGCAGGGCTGGACACGGCGCCGGGTCGGGTCGCAACGGAGAGTTCGCCGCCCGCCGCCAAACGGGTTTCGGGCTCAGGCGACCTCAGCGCGCGGGCGGCGGGGACGGGCCGCCGGCTGACCCGCGGGCGATTCCCCGCAGAGGATTTCGTATATCAGTTTAAGTGTCTCTGCTACTTCACCAACGGGACGGAGCGGGTGCGGTATGTGGCCAGACACATCTACAACGTGGAGGAGTTGGCGCGCTTCGACAGCGACGTGGGGGAGTACCGGGCGGTGACGCCGCTGGGCCGGCCGGACGCCGAGTACTGGAACAGCCAGAAGGACGTCCTGGAGCAGAAGCGGGCAGAGGTGGACACGGTGTGCAGACACAACTACGAGATTGAAAAGGGTTTCATCTTGCAGCGGCGAGGTGAGCGCTGCCGCCCTCTGCGGGGCCCACGCTCGGAGTAAGCGGGCCACTGGTAATTAAACTCACTCGAGGGTTAAAAGAACATTAGTGGGAAAAAAGAATGTGAAAGAACATATGTCATCAAATAAGTAAAACATGCATTAAATATTTAGCATCCCTTCACAGCAAGGGACTAAGGGAGGTGCAGTAAAATGGTTCTATGGATAAAGGGTAAGATGTATGAAATAGATAGGGGAAAATGTGCCATATTCAATCCCCAGTGGCGATCTGAGAAGGTAAGGTAATTGCGGCGTGGGCAGGCGATGATTTCAAGTCCTCCCTGCTTTCCCTTCAGAGCATATAAACTTGTGAAATAACACAATCCTTTGCCAGTTTCTATTGCTAGATTACAACTGTCAAGTCAGGGTGTGGTCTGTCGTTTACCTTTGGATCCCTAGTACTTATATTTGTAAAATGAAGGAATGAATGAATGAAGTAAGTACAGATGGCATAGATGATGAGGGGATGGAAGTTTACGTATTTAAGAATATAAATTTTTGTGGGGAGTTCACCACAGAAGGGCACTGAGGTCAGGTTAAGCCAAACACTGAGGGGGTGCTGTGTGGACTGGCAACGTGCAAGAAGCGAGTTTGTTAGTCTTGCAGGCTGAGGACTGTGGAGTACAGTCTGCATGTGAGCATTGCTTTGCAAGAGAATGTGACGGTTCTTTGCTGACTAGACATAGAAATGTCTGTACATTCTTAATTCTCAGTCCACGTTACTATTCTCCCTGCCCTGACTCATGGAAATGGCCTCACACCAGCAGGGGGCAGTCAAAGCGGCTGTATTTTCTCTACTATGGGGAGCACTGGGACTAAGAAAACCGTGTTCCTGTCCTAGAATGAGTCAATAGAGCCGACCCTGATGGTGACCTTCAATTTCTATCAGTGAGGAAGGAAACGGAGTCCAAGTTTATTATTGTGATTATTTTTAATTTTATGAAAACTGACCTATATGATATGTTGATTTATAATTTTAAGGTGATTCAATTTTGTAAACATAGTAACTCCCATAGAATGATTAGACTCTGAGAGTAGGCTGACTGACATGTGTCATTGAGCTAATAAGTGGCAGAGCTTGGATTCTAATCTAAGACTTGGGCTCCAATTATCTTTCTACTCTGGTACCAAAGAAGGACTCTTCCCCATGGGAGACTTGCCATGTTGTCTCACATCACACTCATGTCTTTTTCTGTCTGTTACTCTTCTCAGTGGAGCCTGCGGTGACCATCTCCCCATCCAGGACAGAGGCCCTAAACCACCACAACATGCTGGTCTGCTCGGTGACAGATTTCTATCCAGGCCAGATCAGAGTCCGGTGGTTGCGGAATGACCAGGAGGAGACAGCCGGCATTGTGTCCACCCCACTTATTAGGAATGGGGACTGGACCTTCCAGATCCTGGTGATGCTGGAAATGACCCCCCAGCGTGGAGATGTCTACACCTGCCACGTGGAGCACCCCAGCCTGCAGAGCCCCATCACCGTGCAGTGGCGTAAGGGGAAATCTGTTTTCTTCTGCTGTGGGCTTCACAAAACAAAAGGCAGAGCTCCCTCTGGCCTATGCCACCCTATCCCTTATCCCTGATGTCACTGCTGAGCTGGGAATCACAGGAGACTTATCTCTTGAGACTCTGAAAAGCAAAAGAGAGCACCTCTTGCTTCATGGCAAGGGCAACAGAAGAATTCTTATATAATTGTCTTTCCAAGCAGTAGCGAAGTCATTCTATACACTGTGGCCCTGGAAACCAGCCCTGATACTCTGAGGGACTGACTGTTATGGCTAGTGACAGGCTTCTTAGGGCCTGAGGTTATGGACATGTTCCTCCTGAGGAGCAGGGATCTGCTTCCCTTCTCCCTCACCCACGTACTATGTCCAAGGCTGTTCATTCCCTTCCCTAGGGGTGGTCAGAATGGAGAACGAGGATCACCTGACAACCGCCCCTCCTGCACCTCAGACTGGACTTAAGGTCCTCAGCAGGGACACTGTGGGGTATGGGGACAAACGCTGACACTCAGGCTCTGCTCCCCAGGGGCTCAGTCTGAATCTGCCCAGGGCAAGATGCTGAGTGGTGTCGGGGGCCTTGTGCTGGGGCTGATCTTCCTCGGGCTGGGCCTTGTCATCCGACACAGGAGTCAGAAAGGTGAGGAATGCTGGGGGGGACTTGGGGAAGATGGGCTGGGCCCGAGACCCTTAGTTCAGAGAGGCTCTACCTCTAGGTGCAGCTCTTTCCTCCCGACCCTGAAAAGAAGGAGGCGGGGCTGGTAGTGGGAGGAGGTGGAACAACCTAGGGGAGGCACTGGAATCTGATTGTGCTGGTCGAAAGGGAGCCCCACGCAGAGGTGACAGGTGAAGTTTATTCTAGGACTTCCTTACTGTTCATCATTGTCTCACGGGCTCCTTTCCTAAAGCTTTCTCCATGAAGAGGGTCAGAGCCTCAGCTTCCCTTCCTTCTAGTGACAATTTCGTTTGTTTCAGTAGATTTTAGCTTAGGGCAGTTAAGGTCTGTGGAACAGGGTGGGGAGAGAATATAATTCTCCGATTAAGTTGCATGTCTTGTTTCTCTTTCGGGTGAGTGAGAGTGTGGCTATTTGTGTAATGAGACTTACTCCATGTAACTTCCTTTTGTAGGACCTCGTGGGCTGCCACCAGCAGGTAATATTTCTGTTCTGATTGCATGGGGACAGGGGACAGGTATAAGAAGGAAGGGCATGAGGGGAGTGTACCTGGGCACTTTGTTCATAGCCTGTTCCCACCTATGGGGATCAAGAGTAAGGGGAAAATTGCCCAGTTTCTGTAAAAAGCTCCAGATGTTATTTGCCAGAATCAAATCATAACTTTGTGGCATCTTCCTGTGAAACTTGGAGTCAAAACCACGCCTTGGGTGATAGGCACCAGGGTTATGTCTACTTTGTGCCACATATTGGTGGCTGCTGCCTGTAGGCATTTACCAGTGACTAGAAGAGGCTGCTAGTGATAGAAACAGGGTAGTTATCATCTGGTTTACTAAAAAGTTTGAGCCCTTCATATTCCCCAGGAGGGTAACAGCTCTTCCCCAACCTCCCCAACAGCCGTGTCAGCTGAATTCTGTGTCCTCATTAGCTGATTTCACCTTAACACAGAGATATTGGGGGAGGTGACGATATGCTCTAGACCTCAGCTTTCTCTGTCTGGTGTGCAGGGGCCTGAGGGGAGGGAGGACAGTGTGTCCTCAAGGTCCCCTGTGCTGATCACCCCTCTCTCTTTTACAGGGCTCCTGCACTGACTCCTGAGGACTGTTTGACTGGGGTTGGTTATCATTCTTCTGCAATGCCCACCTGTCTGCCCAGAATTCCCAGCCACCTGTGTCAGTCTGTCCCCCTCTGAGCTCAGAGTCCTATAGTGGCTGTCATGCAGCCACCAGGTCACCTCTTGTGACCCCTGCCCCAAGGATCTGGCTGTGAACCTGCTTCCTGCACTGACCAGAGCCTCTGCCTGTGCGCTGACAGCTATGTCTACTCAGACCCTAAGGGGCTGCTCTGTTTCCATTCTGCCCCCTACAGACCTCTCAAGAGAAGCACATCAAATCCATTTATCTGACTTTAGAACTTTTTAAAAATAATTAAACATGATTATGAGTTATTTGTACCCTAAGCTTTCTTAACTGGGCGGAGGCAGGAAACCAATACAGAATGAAGGAACATATTTTGAGGTGACCCAGCCAACCTGTGGCCGGAAGGAGGGGTTGCTCCTTGAAAGGAGACTAGAAGCATCTAGGGTCCCTAGTAAGGGCAGGCAGAGGAGGTAGAAAATCAGTTCTCTTGTCACATCCTTCACGGTTCTTAATATTGATGTTCAGTGCAATGGCCTTGAGATACCCCAGTCTCTCTTCCAGTTTCCTGAGTATTGTGCAAGTAAACATGATGGAATTGTCTGGGGATGCACATAGCGTCCACTGGTGTCACGGACAGCAAAACTGATGTTTCTGATATATCCTGCCAAGCTACATTAATCAAGGTCAATTTTTATTTTTGAGAAAGTAGAAAGTAGAATCAGAAATTAAATTACTATTCTTGGTTCCAAATGGCAGAAACCCAACTCAAACTTATTTTTTTCATGTCATAAGGAAGTCTGGGGTTGTCGACTTCAGAAGTGACCAAATGGAGATATTCAACGAGATCTTCATCTTTCTCTTTTCTTTCTGCTTGTCTGAGTCCATTTTGTGTTGCTATAGAGGAATACATGAGATTGGGTCATTTATAAAGAAAAAGGTTCATTTGGCTCATGGTTCTTCTGGCCATGTAAGAAGCATGGCACCAGCATGTCCATCTGGCGAGGGCCTCAAGCTGCTTCCACTCATGATGGAAAGAGAAGGGGAGCAGAGATCACACCATGAGAGATGAAGCAAGAGAGAGAGGAGGGAGGTTCCAGGGAGGGCATTAATCTAATCATGAGAGCTCCTCCTCCATGACTTAACACCTTCCATTAGGTCCCACCTCCAACACTGGGGATCAGATTTCAGTATGAGATTTCGTGGGGACAAGCATCTAAACCATAGCAGGCACTGTCGTTCACCACAGGAGTCAAGAGGGAGTGACATCCTTAGGGAAATGGGGAGGGCTCGTGCTGGGTTGTCCTGGGAGCCCTTGGTCTTTATGTGTAGCTCTGTGCTTTCAACCCTACAAAGAAAAAGGGAGGGTGGGGATTGAGCCAGACTCATAGTTTAGAATGATATTGAAATCTAATTTTTCTAGTTGAAGTTTAATAATCAGGGTGGGTGTGGAGTATATTTTAGGACATTCTGATAGTTCAACATTGTCACCCTGGCCCCATGCTGGAAGAGTCCTTTTTAAGGAGAGGACCAGAGTCTTCTTGCCTTCCTTCCAGTGTCAGTTTCATAGAAACAATTATTTTTACACCCAGATTTCACTGGATAGTGTAATCTTTAATTGGTAATTTAATTAAAATAATAAATACATCCTTTATAAACAAGTTTGCTAACAAAAAGGACTGACTCTTAGTAGGTATATAACTTACAGGGAAGTGTATGGGTGTACTAGAGATAATTTACCACTCATGAGCATTTGTCCTTACCTTAAATATTAATAATATCAGTATGTCCTTCAAAGACAGTGGCGCTCACCACTATTCCAAAGCTTCAGTACATTTCCCAGATGCCTCTGCTGTTAGGTTGGGTCATGTGACTAGTACCAGCCAGTGAAGCTTACAGGTGGGTATAGGATCTATTTTGTCTTCCTCCACTACCAAAAACCTGGAAGCCATTGTTGAGGGGAGGGTGTATAAGGTGGTGAAAACTCCATAACCTGAATCCCTTGAATGGCTGTGGAACTGAGTCCATTTTATTGATTTAAGCCACTGAGATTCAATTTTTGCTGAGGATTAGTATCTTACTGCGATATAACCCTGCCCTTCCTAACTACTGTGAGATATTTAACTGAAAGGACAGGGTTCATAAGTTAATATGGTGAACCAATTGAGTTAATGGAAGTTAAGAGACTCTGCATTTTCATGAACATTTGTTTTCTTCCACCACAATATATATTGTGTATTTCCAATGACTAGAATAGTGCTTTTGTGGTAGATACTGTCCTGTTTCATCTAGATTCCTCTCTTTAGCACTGAAGGATTTATTACCTCAGTTGCTGGGAATGTTGCTGGCAGAAAGCCCTCCCCTGAAATTGCCTTAGGTGACAAGAGCTGCCACACCCAATTCTACCCCCCTTCCCTGGGAAAACCCATCCCCAATTACTGGTGACTGTGGGGGCTGTCAAGACCCTGAAACCTTCCCCTAATTTGAGACAATCTGAAGGGCTCTTGCAGCTTCAGACTCCCTGGGGGTCAGGCTGAGGTCTTTTTTGTGGCTGCATCACAGTACAGCTTCTAAAAACCTGCTTCTTTCCCTTCTCCCACAGTTATTAATCCCAAGAACACTTTGTAATGCATGCCCTGAAGGCTGATCTCTGTCTGCTTCTCAGAGTCTGCTTCCTGGGGAACCCAGCCTGTCATAGCTTGGTAAACAGGAGGTCCTCTACATACAATTTTTTGATCAAGGAATGAAGGGAAGACATTGATTTAGAATTTTATCTGAGATAGGAATGCTCTCCTAACTACTATCATAGTTTGGGATATATCAGCAGGGACACAGAGATCAAGGAATCCTTCAGTTCCTTAATACCAAGAGTTTGGCTAGAGACCAAGTGAACTTCTGTCCCTGTATCAGAAGGTTGAACAGATGCAGGCTGTCAATTTTCAAGCTGAAAGACCTCTGATCATCTGGGTAGTCTGACTACCTTTATCTCATCCAGATCCACTGACTGAGACACCAACCCTGGGCTGGAACAGTAGTAAAATATTCTGGGCCATTGTCTTGTGCATGGCTAGATTCTTGGTGTAGTTGAGTATATCATCTGAGTGTGCATCCCCACTCAAGCCAGTTCATGCCAATCAGCAGGTGTTAATGTATAGTCGTGGTATGTGCCAGTTAGGTGACCCTGGCTGCAGGTGACAGAATACCCCTTCTGAAAGTGCATTTAACAATGTGGAATATCTGTGTCTGTTTTGTGTTCTTTTAGGTGACAAGGGGAGAGGCTCAGGAAAACAAAATGTATTATACTTACAGGTTCTAGAGAGACAGAGTCACTGCACACCAAGAGAGGGTCACGTGGGAAGAGCACCAGGGAGCAGGCTCAGCCAAGCAGGTGTGGAGCTGAGAACCTGTGGATAAGTAAGTGCCCTTATTGGAGGTTGGAATGGAATACACAAGAACAGGTGTGAGAGGATTTTACTGGTGCATTTGAATGTCATTAGGCCATGTTCAGGGGAGGACAGGAAGAAGAACTTGTGGCAAGGGCCAACTTTATCACACTGGTGGACCTATTCTCCTGGGTGGGGTGCTCACAGCCTGTGTGTGGGAATGTTGAGGCAGCAGGAAAAAAAAAGAAAACAAATGAGGTTTTAAAAATTTACAGTACAGTGTCTTACATAAAAAGAAGTCTATAAGGTGGGCTCCTGTGTAGAACATTAGACCTCTGGATCTACTCTGAATTCTCTCAATCTAGGGTCCCTCATGATCACAAGATGGCTGCAGCAACTCCAGGTGTCACATCCTTACCTAAAGCATTCTAGAAACATGGACTTTGCTTATAAGAGAAAAAAAAAAAAACCTTCTCCAAATTACATCAGGAAAACTCCTCTTTCCCTCATTGGCTAGAATAACATGGCTTGCCTATTTTAAAACTCCTCACTGTTAAGAAAAAATAATTAATAATGATTGTGTTAGACTAAATAAGATTTACACTGTGGGAATCAGGATAAAACCAGCCTCTCCTGGCCATGTGGAAGACATGGGTACCTGAACAAATTCCAAGTTCTCACTGCAAGGATGAGTGGAAATGATTATTTTAAAGGTGTTCAAAAATGTCTTCCTCAGTGGGAATGGTGCATAGTTCAAGAATATAATGAGCTGAGCTACATTTGGAAAGTGGTCTTCCCTTTGTCCCCTCTGCAACTGTGTACAATGTTGTAGGCATCCTTGGAAGTTCGAATCAATTTATAGCTCAACTACCCAGAGCTGTCCAAAAGTTGAGAAATGAGGAGAAGAACCTTAGTTTTGTGGTCATTGATTTTCTTTATGAGAAATTCAGTATCATTAATGCATGACTATTTTCTCCCAGTTTTTTAAAAATTATAAATAAAGCTAATTTTTTTTTTCTTTTTGTCCATAATCAATGTAGTGCTCTCCTCTCTCCCACATCAATAATTTATTTTTTCAGTTTGGTGTGGATTCTTAAAACTTTTTAATGTATTTTTATGCATATGCGAGTATATGCAGATAACATACAGATCGTGTGTGTGTTAAACATTTGTGGTAGCCTGTAAGCATCATTTTGCGACTTGCTTTTGTCAATGAACAATGTGATTTGGAGGTATTTTCATAATGCCATATGTGATATTATAAATTTTATCATTTTGTACTGCTGCATAGTGCTGCAGTTTGGGGCATCCATCCACATTTTATTTGGCCATCCATTATGTTTGCCTAGCCAGTGTTTACTCGTGAATCATTAAGTGTCTCTACAATTTTTTGTTTAATTGTTAAAGTTGAAACTGTTGACATTCTACTGTAACAATAACTATCTTTTGGACTTTGCTAATTGCTTAATTCAAAAAGTTGAAGGAAAAAAAGAGTTATCACTTTTTAGTATCATTTATGTAGCCAAGCTTGTTAGACCCGCCATGGAGCTGTGACATCAGGGTTCCCCCTCAGTGAGGGCTTGAGTTGAAGCCAGTGCTTTTTGGATCCTTTGCCTTCCAGTTTCCTGGTTAACAGTATCATTTTATGAAGTCATATACTTAAGCAGCTTCCAATAAAACTATTAATGGTTAGTAAATCTTACATGCTTTCACATCTGACAATATCTTCATTCTGTCTTCATGACTGATGGTGATTTTGAAGAGGTATTTATTTATAAATAGCAAGTAATTTTCCTTTAGAACTGCAAAGGACTTTCTCATTTACTCGAAGTCAATGAGAAAAGACTCAAAGTCCTTTCTCTCTCTCTTAATGATAGAAATATCTATCTGTCAGTCTGACTTTTTGACACTTTTTATTTGTTTGTTTTGGTTTGTTTTGTTTTCACCCACTGAAATATTTTATGAGCTTCCTTTAATCCTTTGAGGTTTTGAAAATTTTAAAACAATGTATTTACAAATGAGTCTTTTTTGCATTAATTTTGTTAAATACCTAATAATCCCATTCTGTGTAAAGAATTAGGTCCTGTATATCTGGAAAAAATTTCCTTATGATTTTTTTTGTTAATTTTCTCCCTTCGCTTTCTCTGTTTCTCTATCTCTGCTATTCAATGTTGGACTTTCTGGGTCTATTCTTTCTGTCGTATTCTTTCTAACATACATTACATCTATTCGTCCTCTTCTTTAATTTCAAGGGGATTTTCCTGAATTAATTTTCTCACATTTCTATTAAAATTCCCAATTTTTAAAATAGCACCCCATTATTAATTTTATAGATGCAATATCTTTTCACTTCTAAGAATTTTAATTAGAGGTACTTTAAATAAATTGTTCACCCTACATGAACCTTATCTACTAAATCCGTGATGATCTTTTTTGTATTTTTGTCTTCTTTTTTATATTACAAGATTTTCTCTTATATCTGCTCTGTCCCCCTCAACTTTGTCAAAGAAACAGCGTTGTTTGTCTTGTAGAATTTCACATATTCTGGATTTGGTTAATTGAATTCCTGTGGTGTCATTTAACATGGGATTTGTGACTTGGGCTTCCGAAAATAACAACACTCATTGTTAACATCTATTGACTGCTTACTATGTGCCATACTCTATGGGAACTGCTTTATGTGTAACAAAACAATTCTTTCAAATGCCTAGTTTATATGTGGTAAGGACAAAGCTGATGATATATTTTATGTCATTTTCAATTTTGTACACTTAAAAAGCATAATGTTAAATATTAATAAAGTCGTGCTTTATGCGCATAATCTGAAATACTTCTAATAACTCAAATAACTTTTTAAGCATCACATAATTTAAAATCATGACGACTGATTTCCTTCTTTGTTTTTTAAAATTTGTTTTGCTTTTCAATTTTTCTTTTCTTTTCTTTTTTTTTTTTGAGACAGAGTCTCACTCTGTTGCCCTGGCTAGAGTGAGTACCGTGGCATTAGCCTAGCTCACAGCAACCTCAAACTCCTGGGCTTAGGCGATCCTTCTGCCTCAGCCTCCCGAGTAGCTGGGACTACAGGCATGCACCATCATGCCCAGCTAATTTTTTCTAAATATGTTTAGTTGTCCAGATAATTTCTTTCTATTTTTTTTTTAGTAGAGACGGGGTCTTGCTCTTGCTCAGGCTGGTCTCGAACTCCTGAGCTCAAACAATCGGCCCGCCTCAGCCTCCCAGAGAGCTAGGATTGCAGGCTTGAGCCACCACGCCCGGCCCATTTTTCTTTTTTCTAAAATAAATTTTATAGCGCATATTTAAGGCATAGAACATTATGGGATACATATAGACAATAAAAAGGTAACTATAGTGAAGCAAATTAACATATCCATCATCTCACAGATACCCATTTTATTTGTTTTTGTGGTAAGAACAGCTAAAATCTACTCATTTTAGTATGAGTCCCATTTACAGTATACTTTTATTACCTATAGTCCTCATGTACGTTAGTTCCTTGAAGCATAATGTTAAACTATTTATTTGAGATCTTTCTTCTTTTTTTAATGTAGGCATTTATTGCTATAAACTTCCCTCTTATAACCGCTTTTGCTGCATCCCCATAGGCTTTGGCATGTTGTATTTCTATTGTTGTTTGTCTCAAGATAACTTTTAATTTCCCTTTTTGATTTCTTCTTCAGCCCATTTGTTGTTCAGGAGAGTGTTGTTTAATTCCCACATATTTGTGACTTTTCCAGGATTCCTCATGTTTCATACCATTGTTGTCTTAAATGGTACTAGATATTACCTTTCTTTTATTTCTAATTTTTTTATTTCAGCATATTACAGGGGTACAAATGTTTAGGTTACATATATTGCCCTTGTCCCACCCGAGTCAAAATTTCAAATGTGTCCATCCCCCAGATGGTGGGCACCGCACCCTTTAGGTGTGTATATACCCATCCCCTCCTCCCCTCTCCCACCTGCCCGACACCTGATGAATGTTACTACCATATATGCACTTAAGTGTTGGTCAGTTAATACCAGTTTGATGGTGAGTACATGTAGTGGTCATTTTTCCATTTTGGGGATACTTCACTTAGTAGAATGGGCTCCAGCTCTATCCAGGAGAATACAAGGTACTAGATCATCATTGTTTTTTGTGGCTGAGTAGAACTCCATGGTATACATATACTACATTTTATTGATCCACTCATGTATTGGTGGGCACTTGGGTTGTTTTCACATCTTTGCAATTGTGCTGCTGTAAACATTCTAGTGCAGATGTCTTTTTTACAGAATGTCTTTTGTTCTTTTGGGTAGATGCCCTGCAATGGGATTGCTGGTTCAAATGGTAGATCTACTTGTATCTCTTTGAGGTATCTCCATATTGCTTTCCACAGAGGTTGTACTAGTTTGCAGTCCCACCAGGAGTGTATGAGTGTTCCTATCTCTCCACATCCACTCCAACGTTTATTGTTTTGGGACTTTTTGATAAAGGCCAGTCTCACTGGGGATAAGTGATATCTCATTGTGGTTTTGATTTGCATTTCCCTGGTGATTAGAGATGTGGAGCATTTTTTCATATGTTGGTTAGCCATTAGCCTATCTTCTTTTGAAAAGTTTTTCTGTTCACGTCCTTTGCCCACTTTTTGATAGTGTTGTTTGATTTTTTTCTTACTGATTTTCCTGAGTTCTATATAGATTCTAGTTATCAGCTCTTTATCAGATGTGTAACATACAAATATTTTCAATCTTCTTAAATTTGTTAAGATTTGTTTTGTGGCCTAACATATCTATCCTGGAGAATGTCCCATGTGTGCTATAGAAAACTGTGTATTCTGCTGCTGTTGGATGGAAGATTTTGTATATGTCTCTTGGGTCCATTTGGTCAAAAGTGCTCTTTAAGTCCAGTATTTCCTTATTAATTTTCTGTGTGGTTGATCAAGCTATTTTGAAAGTGAGTTACTGAAGTCCCACTATTATTGTATTGCTATCCATGCTACTCCCCATGATGTGGGGGATAGTCTCAGGTTTTTCTCCGGGGATATCTTAGTTCATAAACTCCAGGAAGCATCCTCAGCTGGGCTCATAACCTGGGCTCAATAAGGATTGCAGGAATCTCTAGTAGCGAGGACTGCAGGTGTTTATGTGGTGATGGGGGCTGCTAGGGTCCTCTTATTTACCTTTTCTCCATAGGGAGAAATCCCTCCTGCTTCTGAGATGATCCCAAGTGAGGGGAGGGGTGGAAGAGGCAACGTGTTTGTTTCCCTTCTGTGTGTGGCTATCTGGGTTTCTGTGTTTTACAGAGTTTCTGTTGCTTCTTTACTATTCTCTGGCGCTCTCCTTTAGTTATTTTGGTCAAAATATAGTTGTTTATTTTTGGGGGGCGAGGAAGAGAGCTAGAAGCTTCTAGTTGACCATCTTTCCAATTTTGTTTATAGGAATGTTACATGGTGTTTCCAGTTTTAACTTTTAGCAGATAAAAATAAGTGTTCTTATTTCTTAGGACTAATTTTAATCTGCTATATTAAAATCATATGAAGACTTGAATGCATCTCTCTAATAAAATGCAAATTCAATTAAATTTAGTTTCTTCAATATTCCATTGGGAGGGGTCTAGCAGGGCAGCATTTGCATGTATCTGGGAATCTCATCACAGTGTCATTCAATATGACCCCTATGTTGCAATAATGCACATACACACACACCTGTCTCCAAAATGAATCACTGAAATTTACAAAAAATTTATTTGAAATACATTTTGAATATCTTATTGCCAAGAACTTCTTGGCACATCTGTTCATTTTTTCAGTTGACCTATGTTTTCACGTTCACCTCTGGATCAGAGTTCCTACATTTACTAATTCCTAGTCTATATTTTTAATTGTTCTTCTACCTCTCCCTTGCTGGTAGCTTTTTTCCCCTTGAATCTTCCCTACCCTATCACCAAAGTAAACATGCATCAAGATCTGTTGCTGGTAACATACCTTGACTAAATATTTATGGGCCATAAGGATGGGACATATCTCCTTTTAGAATGTAAAAATCCAAAGTCTAATATCACATCTTTTTGTCCTAACAATTTCCTTTGCAATTTCTTCAACAGTGATATGTCACTGACCACTCTACCCTACCTATTCATTCAGCTCCAATCTCAGCCTCTGTCATTCTGGAGAGAAAGAAGGAATCCTCCATTAAGAAAATAAATTCATCCATGGTTTTATTTTTGCATCTCCTAAATCATTAAAAGGCGCAGACAAACAAAAGTACCTTTC
>RJWJ010041072.1:0-13679 GCA_004363605.1 Indri indri | reverse complement strand
ATGTTAACAGATATGAAAGGGATAAAATGGAATGTGAAAGCTGGCAAGCTATGAAGTCACTAAAGGAAATGAGACTAGTGTTCAACAGGGTAAGAAACCAGCCTTGAACATAAAATTTCTTATCACTACTCTTACCTCACTGTGCAAATAACCCCACGCTTCTAGCACACCTAAAACTTCTCTGCTATCTAATTAAAGAGTATAATCATTTTTCCCCAGGCTGATCACAACTCAGCTTCCTCCTCTGACTGCAAGAAAATTTCCATAACCTTGGGTGCTACAGAGATGTTATCCAAGTGTAGTCCCGTTATACAACATAAATGAGAATAGCTGAGGCAGCTTCCTCCAAAGCTGATGTTTTCTAGAGCTTCTGTGCCTATGGAAACCCCCATGAAGATTCCACTCTTCCACACTTCACTGACAAGGAGTGACAAACTAGAGCACTGTTTTTGTTTCTGAGTTTAAATGTCCAAAATACTAATGGCATAGTAATTTATGTAACTGTAACTCATCAAGATCCACATATATATACACACACACACACATATATATATTTTCATGTTTTTAAATAGTCAACTTTCAATTATCTTCAAAGGATCAGATGCCCTGCAGTTTATTTCAGACAAATCATCCGTTTTATTGTTTCTGACATTGTTACCTACTCTGCTTAATTAAACGGTTTATTTACATAAATGGGATATTTGCTTAATCTAATCCAGGATTTTAGGAGGGAGAAATGCTTTAGGAATAAAAATAATTTTCTTTGTATATATGAACAAACAAATAGTACTTCTGTATGAATGTTGATAAAAATTAACTCCCAGAATAAAGTGGAAGTAGGGAAAAAACTGATTAGAGAGACAGAGTGGAAAAAGTGGGTAATTTCCAGCCTTTCGTGAGTCACGTATTAACTCTGTGGTTACTGTGTCTCAGTTATGGAGAAGGTTAGAGTTACTTTCTAATGAACAATAAAAACTCTTGCCAAAGTCAAATATAAGTGATTTTGAAAAAAATTTTTATACTTTCCAACAGCACAAAACAAACAAAGAAAAAACACAAAAAACCAAAACTGAAGAGAACAGAGTGGCTGACTGACTACCCTACCAGGACATTATTTTGAGAAGCAGAAGTAAAGCACTTGTTATACTGATTTTTTCCCCCTCCAAAAGCATACATGCACACAGGGAGCAATTAGGAACTGTAGAATTCATGATACATTGTGGAAAGGAGATATATGTAGTCCATTACTTGTTTGCTTAAAAGTAATCAGACTTTAGTTACACACACACACACACACACACACACACACACACGCTAAACAAACAAAACTCCCAATTGACAAGATGAAACAGTGTGGAGTGGCCCAAGATTCTTACTCACGGTTGCATAACAGGCTCCTTGATCTGCAATATGCTTGGCAGCAATAGCATGAACAGATATTGTGCAAGCTACAAATTAACTAGGACGTCATTAACTGGTGATAAGAAGACAGAGCCTGGTGCTGTCTTCAGTAAATTAGCTAAATGGGGATTTTTTTTTTCCCCTAGCTACGGCTTTTCCCATAATGCCCAAGTGAATATTGCCACAATCATATCATCACTTCTCTTTCAAAAATATCAATGGGTTATACTCAGATTTTTTTGTTTTTGCTTTTGTTTTGTAAAACCAACCACTATACCACATCAATGCTACCCATTGGCTACAACTGAAGTCTACTTCCTTTGAAAGCTTTGGGAAAAATAAATCTCTCAAATAATTTCATAAAAGATTATTACTGAAATTAGAGTGAACATTTCCATGTCCAGCCTTGTATATGTCTTGGTCTTTGACAGCTAGACTATCTCTATAATTGGGCAACAAGGACAGGATTTTCAAGGACGATGTCTCTTTACTCTCTTCTAGCCACAAAGAACACTAACTACAAGAACTTTCTAAGGACTTCTTATTGACACATCGTCCTTTTTATTGTTCTAGCAGCATTATTAGCCTTTCTACTTTAAAAGTGCAATGTTCTATGCATCAGAGACCTTAAGTCAATGTCCTTTTCTGTCTTTCACTAAGACACTGAATGAGAAATAATATATTTCTATGTAAGATCTGATAGCTATCCAAATTTGAAAATATGGAATTCTGTTTACATACCCATGAATTCCATTTATTTAAGCATTCTAATATGTGTTTTTACATATTAATAATACAATTATATATGTTGGTATACAACTCCATAAAATATTGTTGCCTAACTATCTTATTGTTGTCTTATCTGTGAATTTTATATATATAATATGGACAGAATAAAAGTACTTATGTATTATTATAATCAGACATTAGTTTGGTTTAAGAAGTAAGTCACTTTGTTTTGTCTGGTCAGTATGGTTTTGCCAAAGGCCAGTCATTTAAGGTGTTTTATCATGACCACTGAAGTGGAAGACTCTTTCTATTAAACACAATGATAGTAATATATCATTTAAGAACAACAAAAGGTAACTAGTAACCAAATGAGTAATAGGTGGCTGCCAAATTAAAGGTAATAAATAACATATCTATGGTTCATATTCTGTATGCCACAAGATGTGAAAATACATTTGGTTTTACTACTTTGTATCCTGGAGAAGTTCCTTTTGGATTGTATTTTAGATTATTTCAGATATATTAAGCATTCCCTTTAGATGGAGTTGATCTTTAGCCCAGTTTCTAACTTTTCAGAGCGTATTTCTAGGCATAGAGTCTTTGCTTTAACAGTGGGCAGCAGTTGTCTCCACAACATG
This sequence comes from Indri indri, assembly GCA_004363605.1. NCBI lineage: Eukaryota > Metazoa > Chordata > Mammalia > Primates > Indriidae > Indri > Indri indri. Next base: position 10,911 of record RJWJ010041072.1, on the reverse strand, counting down.
ATGTCCTGCTCCTGTGATTAACTCAAATATCTCATAACGATGTAGCTGATTTGAGCCAGGGTCTGTGGACTCCAAGGCACTAGTGTATTTGTTTGCAGAGCATGATGCAACTTCATGGGAAGTCAGTTAATCAAAGTTTTCAGCACCTATCTCTCTACCTCATCCTCAGGCTGCAGGGCATGTGCTACACATCACATTCCCTTACAGTTACTATGGGTCTTTTCTGCTGTGTTTCTTCACATATTTAGAACAGTAGGGAAGAAAAAACAAAAATCAAAGCATCCTTAATTAAAGCATTCAAGATGATAGCTGACCTTTCACTTATGTTGACCAAATGGTTTATGCTTATTTCAATCACTGCCATTTATCACCCTTAATTAGCATCTACCCAATAAAACAGCTCACTTCTGAAGTATATTAATTCCTGTTTTATGACTTCGGTTCCTATTATGCTAGCTATACAGCAACAACCATAAAAAGCCTGGCATTTTCCAGCACAAAGGGGAGTATATGTTATGTGTGATTCATGTAAGTTGCATTAATACTTAGAGGAGTGGTCTGGAATAAGCTGTTTCATTCTGACTTCATGCCCTAAGCAATTGGTTCAATTTTCAGAACTAGAAGCAAGTCCTTCTGAGACAAGGAAGGAAAACTTTCTGCTGTGCGATTTTCCAGATCATTGATGTTATGGGTGGCAAATCTGAACACCAAAGGAAGACTCCAGGTTTAGATGAAATACACTGTTCTACAAATTTCGTAACCATAGAACACAGAGACATTCCTCTTTTGTGATATCTGTGAGTAATGCAGAGAATTTAGAGTCATTTACTTCCCTGTTATCATTTAAATGAATGACTTTAAATTATTTTAATGATTTGGTCATGTGGAGTACTATAAATAATACAGTTTTCTGTAATATTCATTGACAACTGTTCCCTCTGAATTGTCAAGAGTGTAACATTACACGATTTTACTAAAATCACCATACAAAATTCTGGTAGTTTTGAGGAAATAAATATAACCTTTCACTCCCCCAAAAAGAGAAAGAATCAACTGAAAAACTTTAAATTACTGAAACTTCTCAGAAGTAATTCAAAAAAATGTATTTTAAAAATCCTTTCAGAGCCTAGAGTTTATCTCAGTCATTGTATAATCATAATGATAGAACCTCAGAAGTTCTGCTACTTGACTTTAAGACTACAAATGAATCCACTGTGTCCATGATACAATATTATGGGATGGACAGATAGATGGATGAGAGGAAAGGATACAGAGAAGAATTTTTAGAGGAGGAAAATTCACAGCACTCTGCAAAACTCTTCCTAGAAAGTGATACTATTACAGAACTGGCTGGTGCACTTTACTTCTCTTAAACTGCAGTTTAAATTTTTCTCTTGCCCCATTATCAGTGAGAAGAGAGAATACATTACTGTCCTATTAGAGTAGTGAAAGTGTCTGCATTTAAAAGTGAGCAGAAGTGAGTAATATATTCATAATATACAATGGTATTACAAACTAATCAGCATCTAAATTTTACTTATCAAAATATGAAGAGAAAGTATGTTATTTATATATGGAAAGTCAAGGCTAATTTTCAATTTCAAGTTAAGAAAATTTAAAGAAGTAAATTTGAGGAGAGGCAGGTGGGAGTATTTTCAAAGCTGTGCATATGAATTTAATACTCTACTTAAAAGACTAGAGATAAATATTCTGTTTGCCCATAAGTTATGAAAGCAGCAGACCATGATCCTGCAGGCTTCTCTGGTCATTAGGACAAAAGAAAAAGATAATAATGGCTTCCCACAATCAAAAGGAAGCTAAAATTAAGTATAGAATGAACTTTCTTTCTGAACTAAAATATGGAAAAATAAGGACAATAACATTTACTGCAGAATGTTTTAAACTGTAAGTGCATAAAGCAGAGGATTAAGTGAAAAACCAGGTTCATAAAATGTATAAATGATATTTAAAAGAGTGTCACAGCAAAAGGCATTATTTTATAAACTTTTGTTGCTGTAAGACACAAATTTAGTTATGTTATTTACTAGTTATAAAGTTAGCATGAAGGTGAGTAACTTCTAGGGATAATGGAAGGTAATTTTATTATATATTTTTGAATTATAGTAATATATATTTTTTATAATAAACAGAATTATACACATACACACACACTTCCTTCATAATTTCCTTCCTTGCAAAACCTGGATCACTTTCTTTTGTGATTGGTTAGTGCCAATTTGAAATTTTTCTTGGAAATGATCATAACTGCATGAGCCCCTTTAATTTACTGCACAAAAAAATCAGAAGCCTGTTAAGGTTCATGAAAATTGAAAAGAAAGCAGTTTGGTCTCAGTAAATGAATGGTTATTTGATGAATATGTAATTTTTTATAAAGGAAACGTTATTCTAAGATTCTGTTATTACAACTTTAATGATATAGGAAGCTTATTAACCCGGTAATAATAAAATTACAAAGCAAACCGCAGACATACACTTTAGCTGTGCTATCTCAACAATTATGATTTAACACTAGGAATGTGCCTTATAAAGAAAGCATATTGAAGACACTCCATGTAATGCTTCATATTATCAATTGCTAATCAAAAGCAGTCACCTATTTCACTTCTATGTGGAAAGAGTTCTATATCCATCACCTTTTCCACATTTACCATCTGTGATATGTCCTAGCTCAGTATTCAACAAACTTGAAGCATGGAAAGTTAAAAAAAAAAAAAAGAACAAAAAGAACAAAATAAAGCAAACAAACAAAACTGTAGATTTTTAAATATACAATACACTTTACCATATAGGGGTATCCAGAAAATATATTTTTATTTGTTTAAGGATAAGGAAAATATGCATAAAATATTGAACCTGATTCATAAGTAACTACGAAATAATTGTTGGCAATATCGAGCTCAAATTGGGACTAGTAATTAGCACAGTATAATATCAGAGAAGAAATTATTTCCCTAGGAAGCATGGCAGGCTCCCCGCTCCTGAAGTTTGGCCAACTAATCAACCTTCTATTCAACATATAGCTGGTGGCGTCTCTTTTGCCTCAGAGCTTCTATTTTTGAAGAAAATCATATTGTAACAAACAAGTAATTCTAATTGAAAATGCAAGGAAGAGCTAGGAGGAAATTTGGTTTCTGCCTAACCAGCAAGTAGCTCTTGGTTTACATAGACTTTGCAATTTTAGGTCCTCAATATTTGCACAAAATTATGAATTATTATAAATGTTTGAGTTTCAAAAGGACCAACACGATCAAGCTAAAGACAGAACCATAAAAATATTGGGAGCTGCAGCTGAAATGATGATGCCCTTGATTTCCAAAGGTTTAATAAAGAATAAAGACTACTACTCTACATTTCTGAAAATGCCCTTAAAAAAGTTCAAAAAAGCACTTAACACGCTTATATGCTTACTTATTCTCTAGCCAATAAACATATTGCTTATACAATAATTCCTTCACATGTCTGCATTTCTCAAAAACGCGGTAATTGTAGCCATTATCAAAAAATCACATCATAAATTAAGCTTAAATTTTATGGTTTTTATTTTACAGTCTACATTATGGAAATACAGTAATATCATGAGGTTAGTTAGAACAGTATCCTCAGCATCCACATCCTATCATAGGCTAAAAAAAGTGAAAAACCATTTGAATGGATTAAGAGACATGTGACACAGAAATATCAGTGTGCTACTTATCACTTCTAGATGCAGAATAGAACAAAAAGTAATTAACACATGAGAAAGCATGAAACTTGGAAGAATAACACATTTATAATAAACAAATATGTCATAGACAGAAAATAAGGAATGTATTTTTTGAGCACAAAATAATTACACTTGTGCCAGAGGGTACCACTATCCTATTGTAATATTTAAATGGCATACGTGCCATTAGCTCTGGAGTAGTAGGGTTCCTTTACATCTTGCAGAGGCCCAGAAGTGTCTAGAACTGCCGCTGTATCTTTACCTTTTAAGGGAAGGTTTTGTAGGAGTCTCTCAAAATGTTATCCTACTACTTCTTCGTAGCTGATTAGAAACTCCAACTGAAAAATGAATCGGAAATTCTATAGCACAGAGAAGAATTTCCAGTCTCCAACAGAGGTCAGTGTGGTAGATACAATATGCTTCTCCACCTTAGACTGGCAATCTTGGACGAAGTTATGTCTTTGGTGTGTAAAACAACCACTATCATATCCTTAGTCTCAGAGTACGTAGTAGTAAGTCCCATTAGAACACAGCCTCTTATTTTCTTCTTAGTATCTTTAGTCCCCTATATTATATAGCAGATACGCAAAAAGGCAATAGGATCTTACTATGCAGGCTGTTTCCTCAACCTTCATTCTCTCTTTTTTTTTTTATTTAACATCATCTCATATCAATAAAGATAGATCCACCTACATTGTCCTTTTCATGTGTGCATAGTTATCCACGCTATGGTATAGCATGTTATATTCAGGCAAAACCATGCTGTCATGTTTCGATTCTTCCAATCTTCCTCCCTCCTTACCTCCTTTCCTTCCTCCTCCCTTTATCCTTTCCTTTCTCTAATACAATCGATAGTATGATGAACATCCACATGTTTGAGATTTCTTTTGACTAAGTTACTAGACATGGTCCTGCCAACATAAAAGTATGCTGATATAAAATTCTTCTCTATATTGTCAAATTAACCTCCAAAAAATATACCAATTTACATCAAAGTACTCACTAGCCCATACCTATGCAATATGGTAGAAAAACAAAATTTCATTTTTATTGCAAATTTATATCCCTTTTATCAATAATGAGGTTGAAACTCACTTAATAAACTTATTGGCTATCTGTATTTCTTCTTTCTTTGACTTTTATTGACTCAAGTTTTAGTGACAAATCTCCATTTTTCAAAAAAATGTTTTAAGCACATTGTAAATTGAATCATAAAGTCTATAAATATTATTACTCTTTTTACATTGTTTGCTTTCCCTATGCTTGCTTGTAGGTTAAGCAGTTAGATTTTCAACATGAGCACAAAGGGTGTGTTAGAAAATTCTACTTTAAAAGTGTCATTCAGCTAACTTTCAACAGTTTTTGAACACATACTATGTGTAGGGCATTAGTGTTTTGTGGGGATGAAATAATAAATCGAGCATGATTTCCTGATTTGGCTTTATCTTTTCAAGGTAACTTCAAAAACATTAAAAAAATAAGTATACTACTTTATATAGTCAATAAATTTATTATTAAAATAATAAGTACTTGTCAGTTAAACAAACATTAATTGAGCACTTAGTTAAGACTATGGTTGAATTAAATGTTTATCTTTCCCTACGTAACTTGTAGTCTACTATAGAGGCACAGCAAGCCAGATATTACTATAATTCAAGTGAGAAAATATTAAATGAGTTAAAGACTACTTTGAGTTGGAAAAGTTCTGTAGAGGAAATGGTATATGATCTGGAACTGACAGATACAAGCAATACATAGAGGTCTGTATAATGAAAAAATAAAATATAGAAAAAATTTCTTTTCCCTATGATCTAATCCCAAGAATGATAATAATCAATGGGGCAGGGGACCCAAACTCCCCAAAGAAACCTCAAAAAACAAACTATGATTTCCATCAATTTCTTAAAAGAATGTGGTCTTTTATAAAATCTTGTGCCTAAATATTCTTCTTTTCATATTAATATCTCTACATTTAATGATATCACAAATTTCTGACAGCTAGGATATCAATAATGGAGCAAACAGCAAAGAAAAGTTCTAATATATAAAGCTGTAAACTTGTTAAAAGATTTTAATTTCAATAAATAATTGAAGCCAGAAAATTGAGCAACAACAAAATAACATAAACCTCAAATATATTTCTTAGAAGATTCTTTCCCCAAAGCATTTGATCATAGCATCAAAAAGCCCTTAGAAGAGTGTTACATGTAAAAAAGGACTAGATAACTGTACAGTTCCCAGATAGTATGATGTTTTTTCACTTCTGAATGAAGCAGTGGCTAGACACATTTGAGGGGGGGGGGAAACCAAGGTTCACAGAGATATAGTTATATTCATGTTTATATAATCACATTACACAGTATTTGCTTTAATTTGCTTTATGTATATGGTGCAATTCAAAGATGTTCATTGATTTTCTTTTGTTCAGACTGAAATGACTATGGAGGTCAGAGAAACCAGAATTGCACACAAATCCCAGTTCCATTTAGAAGCCTGTGATCTCAGGAAATTCTCCGAGGTGCTCTGCCTAATCTACAGGTTTTCAAAGGGATATTAAATGAAATACTAAACACTTAGCAGAGTGTCTAGCATAAAGGAAGAACTTGATAAGTGGTAGCTATCATTATTAAGAATTTTAAACATAAGTAAAGAAATCAACATTAAAATGGCTATCAGAGTGTCTCTAATCTTTTATCATAAAGTAGATGGGGAAAATACCAGTTTATAGATTATGCTGTGAGATGGGCTAATTTCAATATGAAGAATCAATATGAATAAGGCATGAGAAACCTGATGCCTTCCTAGGCATGCTGAATTTTTATCTGGGAAGAGATTGATTTTATTTTCCTCCCTTTATTTTACTTTTTCTTTTATTCTACTCAATGTTATCACAGATCAGAAATCTATTGGAAGACCACAACAAATTGAGGAACACTCTATCTTAACGTATGACCTCTCACTGGAAAATATGTACATGTGAAGGATGCGTGTATTATATTCGGGAACAATTTTTACACACATACATCTTTATTTTTTAATCCCTTTAACACGTTTTAAAATGGAAGGCTTCTTTTAAAAGATTCCTGTCTATAAATGACAATACTTGAATGTGATGAACCTCTTCTGAAGTGCCAATCTAGCGTAATTAGTTAACACGACTTGCTGTTGTGTAATTTTTCATGCTAATGACTGGATTCGATATGAACACTAAATTTATGTGCATGTCAGCCATTAAGTCGACAAAATTATTAACACTGGTTAGAAAAGAGTTTTACTACAAAATATTTAAACATATTTTAGATGAAATTAAAATACTAAATGCTACTCTACTCTTTACCATACAGAGAGAAAGTATTAGTACTATCCTTTACAATTTGTCGATATTCTTTCCTATAAATATGCTGTTGATCTTTTTCCAAGTACCAACCCCTTTTTCAAGTACTAAGTGATGAAACATTCAGAAAAAGGTAATGGTTTGGCAAATAAGATATCTACACAGGTTTGACTTATTTGTCAGTTTACAGATCAGGTTTATAAATAGCTCTTCGAAAGGCTGGTTGCCACCAAGAATTAATGAAACTAAGAAGCAAAGTGTGACCCAGCCAAGTACTATTCATCAAGCATACGAAGTTTAAATTTCAATTTGTCTCAAAACGTTTGTGGTGCTAGCTAAAGAGCACATAACAGTTCACCAATCCCTCACTTTACCACAAACAATGCTTTGATCTTAATCAACCTCACCACTGTTCTGCAACAATTCCAATACTGAGTAATTATATTACTTACGTGTCCTTAAAAATCACAAGGGTTTAGAATATTCTGGAAGTGAAGTAATATTGTTTCATAATTCAAACACTAGAGAGCCTCATCTAACTGTTTCAGATCATCACAAAACTAGGGCATAAAAACTATTATGGGAACTCTGTTCATTCCCAAATCTGAGCAACTACTTTCAGTGTTTGAAGAAGCTCCTATCTACTCATCTCAAATAAAGGGAATAACTATTTGAGGAACAGAGATTGGCTATGTTTAGAAGTGCTTTCAGGAACACAGTGGAAACCTGGATAAGTATATCTGCTGAGAAAGCGACCTTTTTTTCCCCCTTTCTGGATTTTTCTAGAATGTTTCGATACAGCTCACAGATCAAACTTTTGGCTGATGGCCCTGATTATGAAAAACTCTACCGAATACCACGTCAGATGAGGTGCTGTAAAGGCACCATGAAAAATAAAGAGATGAAAGACAGTCCTTGTGAAATTTCAGTACGATTAGGAAGAGTATAATGGTACAAATAAATTAAATGCAGGGCAGGATAGGACAGTGCTTTCAGATGTCTCTTGCAAAATGCTAAGGGAGTACAGAGGAGGAAAAGAATCCTTGAGGTAAAGCAGATACTGGGGAAGTGACACCAGATTCAGTATAAAAATAAGGGGCTTAGTCAGAACCTCAAACTGACATATTTCACTGGCCCATTCCCCAAATCAGGTCATTAGTTTTGCTCTTTGAATAAGAGCTTTTAATGACAACCAACCCATTCAACAAGATTAAAATCAAATGATTTCAAATAAGGGTCAATATATGTTTGTTTAGACATTTAAAGTCACAGCTTGCCACATTTTGGTGATGTATTGTAAAGATGAAACCTAACCTATATATGAAAATTCATGCTACTCAATCATCAGCGAGCATGCAGGTCAATTTTGATTTTGCAAAATTTTATGGTTATAAATAAGTGAATTACTTGCACTTTACAAAGTAGTTTTCCTTGCTTTAATTACTGAGACTATCTAAAATAAAGGAAGAAAACTATTTATTAAAATCATAAGCAATGCCTATATCTTCTCTTGCAAACATCATAGTAGTGGGAGAGCACAGCTCCACCCCTATACTTTCAAGTCAAAACTGAATAAACATGGGCCTTTTATTGTGTTCCTTAAACCCCAACAAAGTTGGGATACATCAATTTGATAGAAGAAGGAAATCCCTAAGGCAAGGTGTAACTCTTTTGAATTTTTTCTGGCTCTTTTCATCAAAGATCAGATCTAGAGAGAGTATGAAAATAGCTTCAGTTGACCATTAACATGGTTACAGCAGCAAAAGAAACAAGAATATAACTTCAATAGCCAGGATCCATATCCTGTGGGCATTTTAGATAAAAGAACTTCATCTTCACTCAAACTGAAATGCACGGAAAGCCATGGGAAAACCCAGAAAGGAAAATTAATGTAATTATTTCCATGTGATCAATATAACTGGTTACATAACTTACTATCTTCTGTAATAAGCAGTAGCAATTTGGCATTTTCATATGAGTATTATTTAACTGTCTTTGTAAATGCATATACGTTGTTATTTCATATAAATAAGTCTTGCCTTTTGGGAGGGCAGAGGCTGTGCCTTATTTATCTTTCCATTTCCAGCATGTGACACAGATCCTAGCACAGAATAAACAGTACTTTTCTGCTGAATGGATAATTTGAGAGATGAGGTAGGAAACTATCATTGTTGGTGATTATAATATCCTAGACGTCATGTTAGGTAGTCATCCTTTTTATTTAATTCTAAGTATGCTACGACAAAGAAATAATTATCTCCATTTTACTAATGAGATTTAAGCTCTGAGAGGTTAAGTAACTTGCCCAAGCTCACACAGCTAGTGAGTAGCACAGTCAATATTCAAATTCTAGTCTGTCTGATTCCCAAACATTTGTAGACAGATACTGCAAGCATGTGTGAAAAAGTACTACCTACCTCTATTCTAAAATTGTAAGTGAGCTGGAAGTACATATACATATCAGGTTGTAAATTTGATCCATGTAACTGAACATAGCAAAGAATTTACACTATAATCAGCTCACAGTATCCTCAAAAAAGGAGTGATTGTCTGAAAGGCATAAAAATGACACAAACTGGATTTCCTCCAGACAGGATACTACAGAGAACAAGAGAGGGTATTTCCTGGTTCCAAACATGCTCTCACAGAAAAGTGTGTGTTTGACTCATAGTTGCTTTGTAAAATATATGTTTTCCCCATTAATTACCGTAATGCTGTAATTCTGGAGAAAAATATAACAATCTTATTCTTGTTATATAATGGGATGAGGTTTCATAAATCAAATATTTAGAATAGTGAAAGCATCTCTTTTCATTAAAACCAACCAACATCATGTATCTCAAAATGAGGCAGACTACCTCCAAACTAGAAAGTCTAAGCATTCCTCCTTCCATCTTAATCACTTGTAACAATGCCGTATGTCTTCCTCAGCTTCAGCCTGAAATAAAGTTCTGGCAGAGAAAATACAGGTGAACACAGTATCATAATACGATTACATTCATTTAAAACATTTAATATTAAACATTTCAAGATTTTAAAAAGTTTAAGTATTCAATACTTCATATAGATTTTCAAATTTTAGTTTTATGACACTAATCTGAGAGGGGCATACCAAATATAATGTCCCATGATAGAAGAATTATATATAGTACTGAGATGCCAAAGACCTCTTGAATACATCCCACAAGAGGCAAATAAGGATACGAAGTCAGTTGTCCTTTGTCTTGTTTCCTTTCGGTTCTTTAGTTTCTTGCTTCTATGTTTGGAGTTTATCATCTGTTTGGTAATGTATTATAAAAGGATTCTTTCTGAGAAGGTCAGTTCAACTAAAATAACTTTATAGATTACTTCTTCCTGGGAATAACACCAATTCATGTGGGATCTTACAATGCCATATTCAAATTTTGGCACAAGGGGAAAGATGCTATGTTAATTTCCCAATTTTATCTCATGGATAGAACATGTAAAAACTTCTAAATTAGTGCTTGATGCAGTCTAAGAGATCTTCCAGAGTATTGATTGGATGAAGAATAAAATATTCTTCTACCACAAATCTTGAGGAATCAGTTGTCCTGAGGCATCACCTCTATAATTACAATTCCTTCTGAGATTATGGAATCTGGAACTCCTTGCAGTAGACAAAATTGTAAGATGTGCTTCTGAGATTCCTGGCCCCTGGCACACACACATCTTATGTCAGTTATTCAAAACACTGATCTGGGAACTGCTGTAAAGGGATTTCGCAGATGGAATTAAGATCTCAAATCAGTTGACTTTACAATAGGAGATTAACAAGGTGAGCTTGATCGAATCACAGAAGCCTTTTAGAAATGAAGAATTTTATCAGGTCAGT
>RJWJ010041070.1:0-13683 GCA_004363605.1 Indri indri | reverse complement strand
CTATCCTTCCAAAAAAAAAAAAAAAAACCCAAAGACTCTGCCTTCTTTGAGATCAGTTAAGAGGATTTTTTTGTGTTCCGAAGTCAAGGTATCTAACAGTACATATTTAATGCAAAGCTGGGTGGGCCTACAGCATGGAAGAACATGAGAGAGCTTAGAGACTGAGTAGGCTAAAGTGGCTAATATGAGTTACGACATTTCAATTGCAAGGAAAAAATAAAAACAAACTGGGATATACAATAAAAAAATTTCAAGTTGGGGCATAGGAAATTGTTAGATAATGTACAACCTTCTCACTATAAGCATCTAGCAATGCTACATAAAATATAACTAATGCTCTTTCATATGCATACCTAAGATAATAGAAAGCATTCCACAAGGCCTGTCCTGAGGAAACTGATACTCCTGTGTGTTGAAGCTGTGGCTGCTCTAAGGGGGACTGCCAATCAGGCAATTAGGGGCTTGGGTTCTAAGGCCCAGAGACACAACATTGGGCCTTGAACCTAAATGAGGCAAAAAGTTGGAGCTCAAAGTACTGCATAAAGTTAAGGTGCTTACAATGCTTTCTCGGCAAAAGGAGAAATGGGAAAACAAACAAACAAAAAAAACCCCACAACATCCAAAGACTAGCATAAGGAAACAAAACATTTTGTCTCTTAACCTGGGCTATGGATTTGGGCAAAGATACACTCCCCTGAGAAGTTGTAACTAAAAGCTTGGATTTCAGGTTGAAGCTTACACTATACAAGTGGTTCTTAAACCCCCAAACTCAAAGGACAGATGTAAACATGGTCCCAAGTTGCAGAGATTCTTGGAATACCCATCAGAAGCCACGGCAAAATGCTTTGCAGAAAAACATAGAATCCTGTGCAGCTAAGGGTACTATCAGACAAAATGAGACTGAAAAAAGCAGACAATAAAAATTTATAAAATACAGAAGGAAATCCTGTCAGTGAGAATTAATAGACATAATAGAATGGCTAAGACTCCAAGAATTTCAGATAATAGAAAACCTAAAAGAACAAAAGTCTAAAGACAATTTAAAAAATGAAAGAAAACCATCTAAACATAGAGACAATCAAGGAATTTGGAAAAAATAGATATTTGAAGTTACTAAAGCAATACCTAGAGACAAAAAAGAAAAAATCACTGAAATTTAAAATTCAACAGTTTTATAACAGGACGGCAAAAATTAGAAAAGCTGGAAATATCATAGCAAGTGTTGGCAATGGTATGAAGCAATGGGAACTCATACACTCCCGGTTGGGAGTGGAAATTGGTACAACCAATTGGAAAAACAAATAGGCATCACCTAGCAAATTGAAGGTGCTCACGTCCTCTTACCCCCAAGCAATTCTGCTTCTAGGCAAGTACTCTAGAGATTCTTGACCTTGTATGATAAGAGAATTATACAAGAATTTTTATAGAGGTGTCATCAGTGAGGAATTTTAAAAATTGTGGTATATTCACACAACACAATACTGTGTGTAACAGAGAAAAAAAGATATCAACATAGATGGATCTCAGGAACAGATGATTGTTTTGTCTGTCAACTTGTCTTTTCCTCTAAAGTATGACTCCATCTTTATAAAAATCAAAACATTGCAAAACTAAGTCTATTGATTAGATATTCATAATCACATAGTAATATTTTAAAAGAAAGAGAATGTTAAACTCATGAAGACATAAAACTTGACCTGGTTCCAAAATCAAAAGTAAACAAAAAAAAATCGATTTTTGGTAGAAAAACAATATTAAATGACTATGTTGAATGTACTTAAATAAGTCTCGTTTTCATTTTCCCGTCTATCTGTTCCAATTGCCTCCTATAGCTGAGGTTTTTTTTTTCGTTTCTTTTTTTTGGGGGGGTAGTTTCTAGTTTCTCCTTCTGATATTTCATCTAATACACAAAAGGCAGCATGCTATATCCATCCAACTATTTATCTACTCTATTAGGGCTCTCTATAGACATGGACCAATAGGAGATAGAGAGAGACTTTGAGATTTTAAGGAATTGGTGCACTAGATTTTGGAGTTGGTAAACTCAAAATTTGTAGGGCAAACAAGTAGACTGAAAATTCAGCCAGGATTTCTATGTTTCAATCTTGAGGCAGAATTCCTTCTCCAGGAAACTTTAGGTTTTGCTCTTAAGATCTTCAACTGATTGGATGAGGCCCACCACATCATGCAGGGTAATCTGCTTTACTTAAAGCCACTGAATATAAATGTTTCATTTACAAAATATCTTCACAGCAACTTCTAGTTTTTGAACTGAGCACATAACCTAGCCAAGTTGACACAAATTAACCATCACATCTCCCTTCCTACCTCCGTTCTGTGCCTTGTTTTTCCATTTAACAATAGAGTCTAAAGATGACTCCATATTTGTACATAGATAGCGTGGGGTTTTTTTTTTTTTTTTTGATTGCTACATAGCCCTCCACTGTATATCACGTATTCAACCAAATCTCTATTAATAGATATTTCAATTCTTTTATAAACAAGGCCCAATTAAAAAAACTTGCACATATGTTGTTTCATATTTATTCCCGCATATTTTGGGCATAGATTCCTAGGAATGGGATTGAGAAAATATGTAATTTTCTTTGATATTTTCAAATTCCCCCTCCATGGCAGTTGGACCTTTTAGTACCCTGCCAGACAATGAATGAGAAGGCCTACTTTGGCATAAACCCACTAAAAAAATTTAAGCATTTAGACTTTTTTCACAATCTGATAAAAAAAAGAAAAAAGGAATCTCAGCAGAACAAGAAAAGCTATCTGCTGCTAGAGGAGTGGAAAACCCTTTCACCTCTCAGTCCCAGGCCAAAGCCATGTCCTACTGAAGGATGGCCAGGAGACTCCCTCGGGTCTAGGATCCTGCAGCAACACCACTGGAGGAGGGATGGAAAACTTGCTCTCACAGGACACTCTAATACAAGGAAGAGTTTGGCAGCCATGGCAGGGTGGGGCGGAGGAACACTAAAAACACCGCACCCTGAGGTTTAATACACAGGACCTGCCTGAGACAGGGGCTGGATCTGGAAAATTAAGAACACCTGCCCACGAGGCTCGCACCAAGTAACAAGCGACATGAGTCTGCCCCACTCAGTACGTGGGGTTTTTCAAGGAATTGGGTCAGGTCCCCTGGAACAACATGAACCTCCAAATAGAAATCGGAAGCTGAGGGCAATGGTGTGATGATTACTAGGGGACAACCACATATATCTGGCACAGGCTGGATTCTTCAATGAGCTTTTTTCCAATGAAAGAAGAAAACTTTGAGATTTTAAGTTCCTATTAATTTTTATAGGTTTAGGGGTACAAGTGCAGTTCAATTACATGGATATAGTAGTGGTGACATCTGGGCTTTTAGTGTAACCATCACCCAAATGGTGTACATTATACACATTAAGTTTGAGATTTTTTAGGAGAGTGTTGTAGCTGCATGGTGACTTGGATTTTCTGGTATGACGGGTCCTTCACTAGATGCCAGTGAAGGATGGAGCAGGGAGGGGAAATAGGTGGGGATAGCCAGGTTCTGACAACCGAGAAGGTAAGGCCTATCCAGCTGAACCGGTGGAGGAGCAAGACTTCTAGAAAGCGGCACTCTTTGCCTACCTGCTCACAGTCTTGCTCTTCCAGTGCTTTAACTGCCACTGGGCTTTAACATCCAATTGTCACTGCAGGTTCAGGTTGTGTGTTAACAGTTACATGTCTTAAATTGACAAGCAATACCATTATATGGGCTCAAGGAAAGAATCTATTCTTTCATTAGCATTTTAATGACTCTTCCATGATGGCTTAGAAGCTGTCGTAAAGGTCACCAGGCCCATACTTAGTACACAGCGACAAACTCACTCTTCCCAAGATGAGCTTTGAAGCTTAGATAGTGAGCCCCAGAACAGATTGGACTTTGTGGATGCTTTTATCCATGCCCCCAGAGACACGCACAAGACTGATGCTTGAGAAAAGGAGGAAGGGAGAGGGTACCCAAAATCCAGCAGATGGAAAGTTGGAACTCAGTTGAATTCGATTTAATATAAAAAATGAATTGATGTGATTTCTTATACTTGGATATATAGAACAAAATTCAGATTCATTAAACATAAATGAATTTCAACTATTAAAGAATAATTCATCTAAAAACAAAACTAAATCCCCAAATTCTTCCAAACCTTCCCTTTAAGAAGAGTTTTATTTGAACAGTTAAATACCTATTTGATTTCAGCAGAAAGGTTTTAAGCAGAAATAAGGAAAATTTGTCTCGTCTATATCATGACAATTATATTTCTGGCCTGGCCAAGCAATTCTTCCACTTAGAGACCTAGAGGGACTAAATGATCCTCAAAGGTCCCTGGAATACAAATACTGACACCTTTACAAATGTATTTCAGTGCTGCTGTACATGGCAAGGTTTTTGTGCAGAAGGCTGAAGGTAGACTTGAATTGATATCATCCTTTTTAGTGGACATTATTCCACTGATGCTTTCCATTTAAGAGGTCCACTGGAGACTGTTACAGTTACACCAGTTTAAAGTGGGTTGGCAAGAGAGAGAAATTCAATTACACAACTGCCATGAGAAATGAATCTAAATGTTAATATTTCTACATCCCAGACTCCACTGGGTCTGGGTTTGAAAGAACTGTAACAAATCAGAATGTTATCAAAGAGAATTGCTAGACCAACGGTACCCTAAGGAAACACCGTAAGATCTACTTCATGATAAGACAGAATCCAATTAGAACCTAGCCACACATATGATGCCTTCAAAGTAAATGAACACATGACCTTTTCCAGTGCCTATAACCAACCTCCAACAGAAGGTGAGGGGCATTTCAGTCTAGCAGCTGATAGAAACAGGCATTCCTGGCTAGGCACGGTGGCTCATGCCTGTAATCCCAGCACTTTGGGAGGCTGAGACAGGAGGATCACTAGAGGCCAGGAGTTGGAGACCAGCCTGAGCAACATAGTGAGAGCTGGTCTCTACAAAAAGTAGAAAAACTAGTCAGGCATGGTGGCAGGTGCCTGTAGCCCCAGCTACTTGAGAGGCTGAGGCAGGAGGATCACTTGAGCCCAGGTGTTTGAGGTTGCAGCGAGCAATGACGACACCACTGTACTCTAGCCCTGGGCAACTGAGTTGAGACCTCGTCTCAAACAAAAAAACACCAGACATTCCTGAACTGTGTATTTCTTAATGAGCATGTCTATACATAGGCGTTTATTGGGAACCAATGACCTGCTTAACCTTGCAACAGTCACTGGGTTATCATAATCAACTACACACAGCACTTACAGGACACTTTACCATTGACAAACCAGTTTCTCTCATCCCTCACCTTCAAAACAAACAAACAAAAACATTTCCCTACTTCAAGAAACTTACAGTTTAGATTGTGGCTAGGGGAATGAGAACAGATGATGAAACAATTAAGTGAAAACAGATGACTATAATTTCCTCTTTTCAACATGAGCTAAATGTTTACTATATTCCAGGAAATGTGTTAAATTTTGTTTATTCAGAAATATACGTAAAGCAAGTGCCCAGTACAGTGCAGGGAGACACTGAAGATACAATAGTTAGTGGGGGGGAAAAAGTAAAATAAAATACTGCTCTCTGGTCTCATGAAACCCACACTTCAGTTGAAAAAGACTAAAAAATTAATAAAAATAACCCCACTAATAAATGTACAAAAAACGGGAATGAGTACCCTTAGAGTTTGGTTGTACTTGAGCGTGTAAGAAAGGAAACTGACCTAATAATAGATGTCAGGAAAGCTACCCTGAGCAAGTGACACTTGATTTGGGATAGGAAGGATAAGCATGTCCATTCTCAGACAACAAGGTGATAGATACTGTTGTTATTCCTCGTTTCAATGTTAGGGAAATGGAGGCTTCGAGGTTAAGAAATATTTCCAAGTTCTCAGAGCTGATAAGCAGTTGGATTCAAATGTAAGACCCTCCAACTCCAGAGCACTCATCTGCAACCATTTTCTGATGTAAAAATGTCCATGCACTGTGTTTCTCCAAAGGTGGTTCAGGATCAGCAACAGCAGCTTCACCTGGGAACTCGTTAGAAATGCAAAATCTCCTTCATTGCTATTACAGCTCAGCTGATGTTGAAATTCTGGGGGTGGTGTCCAGCAATCTGTGCTTAACAATCTTTTCAGAGGATTCTGAGGCACAAACGTGAGAACCATTGCATCATGATCTCTCAAAGCAGAAAGAATTTGGGGGGCCGTAGTCATCAATACATTCTTGTAAAATGTTTCCCCTCATGCTCCATCTGACTTCTATTGAACCCCCTTTTTAATTTTATTAATGAGCCAGTCTTTCTCCTAAACTATTCTTCCCCTCATTATCACACTATTTTTTTGTCTGAAAATAAACGTCTTTCCTAAAAACGTTGCATCCTTGCAGAAACAGAAGTTTCTGATGTCATCTATAAAATATAGGTTGCTATGTTATTAAAGAAGCCTGTGAAATACATAAAACAACATCAATAAATAGCCAGGTGGGGCAAAGTCCTTTTTAAATTAAACCATAGCCATTATCTTAGCTCTAAAACCCTCTCCCTAGATTTATTATAAGAAACAAGACTTGCAAAAGCAACGGTTTACTTAAGATTGCTAATCTTAAGTATGTTTGCTATAAGACATTATGTATTTGTTTACTTGAGCCATAAAATGTTATAGGAAGTTGAATTTTCTCCCTTTGGCTGCAGAGTAACCAAACAGGCTTGTGGTAGTGACTCTGCTATTCTTTAAACTCACCAGTCCCCATCCCGGGTGAGTTCCCTTCTTAGGCAGAGGGCATGGAACTGGTTTGCCCCTATAGCTGTGGTAATATCTTTAAGCTGCCTATATAGACTCACTAAACCTAATGCTAAACCTCATTTCTCACAAACTCTCTTTCCTGCCTTTCAACTTTGTAGGTAGCAACAAGCTCCAATTGTCTCAAGTTTTGCTCATCTCAAGCACTGCCGTTGCCTCGTCCTTGCACATTCCCCTCCTCACGGCTCCCTCCTGTACATCTGAACGTCTCCCCTGCCATTTGTGAGCTCTGGAAGAAGCCTACCCACTCCTCTTTTAGGAGCAGGGCGTGTGACTCAGGTGTAAGCGAATCAGCATAGTCTCATCCCTGATCAAGCAAAACGAGACCAATAAGAAGTGAGGTACAGTTTGCTGGAAAGAAGTATCCTTGTTCTTATAGTGAGAGTGTCTTAAAGAGCCCCTCTGTGTCCCTATCTATGCATTAGGAAGCATGCGGCCCTAGGAATTGTCAGCAGCCAGATGTGGACTACAAAAAAATCTTATGCTACAGAGGACTAAGGGGAGAGATGAGCAATGTGACTGGTCCTTGGTGGTATTATTGAAATGCTGAATCAAACTAGTCCCCAAATTCACTTCATTTCTAGACTTGCCAGTTACAGGAAGCAATCAATCTCCTTTATTAAGTCAATTTGGCCTAAGTTTTTTTCCATATTTGTAGCCCTAACACATCTGAAGTGATACTGATCATTCCATTAAGGAGGGCCATTCCACAATGTTCAAATGCCTCAAAAGTGTATGTACCTTCTGAGCCAGCAGTTCTTCTAAGAATTTATCCTAAGGAAATAGTTGACCAGCTATAAAGATATTTATATTCACAAACTTATTCACGATATTCTTTAGAATAGTGAAATACTGACAATCTAAATTTCTAATGTGTGGCTAATTAAGTAAATTGGAATATAAAGAGTACTGAATACCATATCCAGCCTCGAAAACTGGTAAAATAGCTGCACATATTTGACAGTGAAATCTGTACCTTTCTAGATTAAGTGGGGGAAAAATAAAAAAGGTGAGAGCATGTTTTATTCATTTTTATTAAGAAAAAAAAAAAGCATAGAGCAATGCTAATGCCTTTAAGCATCCAGAGCTTTGCACACATTATTGCAGAGCTTCTCAGTGCTGGCTGCATCACAGTGACTTAGAGAAAACATTAAAAAAACAGAGCAAAAAACAAAACGAAAAAAACAAACACCAAGCTAGGGCAGCACAATTGTCCAGCTGTCTAAGGAAGTGGGACACATGCATTGGAATTTTTCAAAGACCTTGGATTCTAATATGCAGTGAGGATTGAGAGTCATAGGAAAACCTCTTTTATCCTCAGGACCACACTATCAACATTATTTGTTTTACCTTCCTTGTATAGATGAGCAAGTCTCAGGAAGATTAAGTAACCTGTCTCCTGTAACATTAGGGAGGTGCAGAAGTAATTACGGTTTTAGCATTGTTGAAGCACAGATTTTCATGCTACAGGAATAACTTGTTCCTTGTTGGCAAAAACGTGTTGCTTGTAATGGTTCCTATTTTGATTAGTAAAGATGTGTTTGAGCCTAGTTATAATGATTTAAAATTCATGGTCCGAAACCGCAATTACTTTTGCACCAACCTAATAGAAGTGACTTGGACTCTACTCAAGGCTGTCTGATTTTAAAAACCGTGATCATGATAATGATTTCAACTTGTCTTTTAGTAAACTAAGGTAAGTATGTAAGGAATTCAGGCACAAAAGAAAAAGACCGGAACACTCACAAAACTATTTGTATCTCTGAACGGTGGGATTATAGGTTTTTTCCCCCCCACAAATTTAGATATTTAATCAGTATGTCTTTGTTTATAAATATATGTACATGTATGCATGTATGTTGTATATACATACATGTTATATTATGGTTAACTATTCTGTACCATCATTTCACTGTTTTCAAACTTCTGCTACACCTGTTGCAGCAGATCCATAGTACAGCTATCTAGAACAGAACCAGATCTTCTCTGGGGATAACCGGGCTATTTCTGAACATAATTAAAATTGTCCATACCTCCATTTTATCTCAAATCTAGCTCTGAGTTCAAAGGTAACATTCCAACATATTTTGGAAATAAACATCAAAAATCACTAGCCGCCCAAGGATACTGAAGCTTACCAATGCACTGAGGTTGTTAATAAAAATCCTATGAATCAGAGACTAGCTTATAAATCTAAAACATACCCATTTGAAAGGTTAATATGATCAATTTATTTGGGCATCATTTAAAACAACCAAATGTTGTTTTACTGAACTTCTAAAAACTCGATTCGGCATAAGTATGTTTTAGGCTAATGCAGTTTCGAACAATCCTCCTCCCATTTTATCCTGGTCTGCTGAGAAAATATAGAATGTGCTTTCTTAAGATGAACGCTCACTTGAAACAGGTCCACTATTTTCAATTTTCTTATAGTTTTCAGAATACTTGTTTTGATTGTCAACACTAGAGATATTGTTCTTAAAAATGTTCCCGTGCATATTATTCCAGAAGCCCATTGTTTATAAATACAGACACGTGAGTACATAAGGCCCAGTGCCTGCCCTCCGCAGGTGCTGCTGCCCTAACGAACCCTCCCAGCTTGGCCCACTCCCACCCCACCAGGCCTCCTCCCTTTTGCCATGTAAGGTAACATGCAAGTTCCAGAAATTCAGATGTGGGCATCTTTGGGGGAGGGGTGGGCATTATTCTGCCATCACAGTGAGTATCAGTACCTTTTTGTCCTAGCACAGCTGAGATATGACACTCTCATTAACAACTTGCCAAGACAGTGATTCCCAAGCATAGAAATGCTCACCCCTCAAAGAAGTCCGTAGGATGGGGGTAGAGGTGAGGGAGAGAGACCATTTTTCAGACAGATTCTTTAGTCACTGATGCCCTCTGCTTTATTATAGAAATGGCATTAAACCCTTAACACTTAACTATTCCAGTATTCCTTTTTTTTTTTTGCATATTCTCATATAATACTTCTATAAATTATACTCAAAGGACACATTTTACTGGTGTAGATATCTAACTAAAGCAAAAAAGTGAGGTTAGGAGTATTTCTGCACAAATGAATATCAGATTCTGATACAGGGGCTCAGCAAATTAGAATTTTCAGGTTGCACACATATAATTTATTTCAGATTGATCTTGTAGGAAATGTGAATTCTATTGCCAAGAAAATGCATTCCTTAAATGGGCAACATAACTTTTTTTGAAAACAAACTGGTAACTCAAGTTCCTGAGGGCAAAAATGTCAAGCCTTTAAGTCAAATCGCCAGTTCCATTAAGAAGTTGCTCCAGGCAGTATCACTGCCTTAAATCAAGGCACCTGGCAATGCCTAACCAAGGGTGAAAACCCTCCCGCTCACTCTGATACCTTCTCTCTGCATAGCTCCTCAACACAAAGACCCTTGGTCAGTGCTGACCACCTTGACAGAAAGGTGGCATTCACCTTCGATGTCCCCAGCCACCCTTTCGTTTCCTTCCAGCAAATACCCAGTTCTTCCACTCTCTCCATCTTTCTCTCGAAGCTTACAGAATGTCCTTCTGTCACAGATTATTTTATTCCCACTCTTCAGTTAAACATAGGGTTTAGGGAATGTGAGATCATACTTCAAACTATATTGTTTTATATTTATGACATTTCTGGAAAACCTGGGGACATTTTAAAAACCTACCCTGAAAACCTACTGTTAATATTTATCTAATACTGTATAGCAGTCATTCTCAGCCTGACTTAAAGTATGCATGTATATACCTACATTTTATATACATACAGCGGGGGAGAAGGGGGAGAGAGGAGGGCGGAGAGAGAGAGAGAATATGAGAATCTCTGATTCTACCCCTACAGATTCATATAAAATTTTCTGGGATGTGGCCTGTAATGAAAATTCCATGGTTTCTCCATGTACCTCTTCCTCCCCTGTAACATACTTTTTTCAGGAGGTGAGGGGTGGGCCTCAGAAATAAGTATATTGTTGAACATGATCAGGTGGCAGTGGTTCTCAGAACACGTGGTGAGAATCAAAGTGATAGATGAGAAAGATTTGTAGGGCAACAGAGAAGGAAGGGATGAGTAGTACGGTGTACTTATTTGAGACGTGAAATTCTGGGGCGGCCGCAGAGGATGAAAACAAAAACAGAGACATAATACCTAGGCTCTACAGAATGAGTAGAAAATGAACTGGGTTTCCCCCCAATATAAAAGTATTAATAAATGGCAGACCTGGAGTCCAGACCGAGAAGTTCTAACTCCTATCCCGTTTCTTTCCACAGTGTCTCCCATTTTCTCCATTTATAAATATATCACAAAATCCTTAGAATGGGAAACATTTCACTAAG
Source organism: Indri indri (assembly GCA_004363605.1). NCBI lineage: Eukaryota > Metazoa > Chordata > Mammalia > Primates > Indriidae > Indri > Indri indri. The sequence continues at coordinate 2,502 of RJWJ010041070.1, read as the reverse complement.
GTGAAAGCAGCCTTAAATGTTGACCATAGGCTTTCTGCCCTGCTGAGAAGGCAGTAGTAATTCTGAAAGAACTGCACTCTTTGTCATCATTTCATAAAGAAGGTTTTGTGAGCCATGCCCTTGCTTGGTTGGTTTATTGTCATAGATCCTGTAGCTGAAATTTGGACAGTTTTCATAAGAAATCAATGAGTACCCTTTGAATACTCTACCTCTTCATGCACAGATGGAGGAGGAAATAGCTCAAAAGTTACCTAGTTAGGCCTTTGTGTAAGAGTTTTAATTAAAATTTGCATATTTTAAGGCATTAAAAAAAATCAAATTCCCATGTGCATGTTTTAAGCATAACAGAAATTGTTAACCTAAGTTTTAAAGAACAAAAAAGTGAAAGAAAAGTTAATACCAGTCTCTCAACTTCATTCAGTCTGTTTAATCTTATCTTTATTCCCCAGTTTCTAAATGGAAACACCCTAATTTTAACTCCAGAGTGTCTTTAATACAGTGTACTCTCTTTGGCATTACTTTTATTCCAGGGCACAATTTCTGAGAGGCAAAATGCTTTCTGTTTCTGACACATCATAAAGACAGAAAAGATCACAGCCCTTGCTACCAGCATCATCTGTGAGCAGTAAGCTAAATTGTTAATTTATGTTATCCAGCACACCTGTAAAGACAGTTCATTTGGAAATGAAAGCTTCTCTTATTTTGCGTCTTGATCTTTGTAAACGACCTTTCAGTCTTAGGCCATTTTCTCTTTCCTCTTTTCCCGATTTAAAAAAAAAAAAGGAAAAAAAAAATGTCATTGGGCTAGGAAGTGCCCTAGCCATCAGTTAAATGTTCCCTGGATTAATGTAATCATTATTAATGCGGAGTAGGTCTTCACTTCCCTTCTACCTCATCGCTTAATAATTCATTCAGTTAAATAAATCTTTTCAGGGCTTAGGGAACAGAAATGCCCAGAGTTATCTCCCCCCCGAAAACCTGCATCCAGGTTCTTAGGGGGCCTTTACCTTTTCGTTCTCATTAGCACAACACAACACACTTACAAATACATTTTATCTAATGACGTAGGTGCATAGCCTAAAAGTCAAACAGCACAAAAACAGCTGTCCTCTGCTTGATTACACTACACAATGTATTCTCACTCCCCACGGCAGCAGCTGCCTCAGTGACAATTCTCCAAGGAAATTTATCCCTTGGCCACTGATCAAAAGGCAGAGGGAAAAGGTACCAATCTGTCCCCTTGCCCAATTTCTCGAACAGCTTCTGGTGAACATGTCCTCAGGGGTGATGATTTGCCAGTAATCAAGTTTACAGAAGCAAATTCATCTTTTTACTTATTCATTAACAATCAGTCCTTCAAAGACAGGCCCAAAAGGAAGTCCCCTTCTTATCTCTCCTACAACCAAGGAGCCGGAAAAGTGTCCGCCGCTTTTTCTCTTTCCTCCACAAGAATAGAGACAGAAGAGTCAGCCCCAAATAACAGTTATTTCCATCAGTCACTGTGCCCACTTGCCGGCCATAATGCAGTCCTTCTTGGAATACAGATACTACCGTGTTGTCTCTCCAACTTTGGTATAATTACGCTATCATGCAGATTTATGAGAGTATTTCCAGCTCATGGTTCATCACGCACTCAGGTCACAGTCTTTCCCCTCCATCAGCTTGCTTTACCGTTTTCTAATCTCTGCGAGTGTATGAATTATTACCTCGAGTATCCATTTTTAAGATATTTCCTCTTTTGATGTGTCTTTTCTCAGACCCCATTTAACTCTTGCCTATTTCTTTTTCGTTCTCAGCCTCTTTGTCCTTTAGAAACTGCTGGCTCCAACGCCAGGCCCCTTTTTCTGTGCCTGTTCCCCCAGGTCTACCTCAAACATTTTCTGAAGCCTTGATCCCCAATCACCTCAGATTATGCTACAGACATGGCCAGGCCTTCTGCCAACACAGGAGTAGCTGTTTGCTTCAACAATTTATTGGTCCAAAAATGAAAATTTTCTACAGAGTCAGCAAGAACCTAATTTCCTCCATACAGGCAAGCAAGATGAGTCCCTTGTACTCTGAGCCTGAACTCAGAATGTCTTTTTGCTCAAATCTCACAGCAAGCTCCTTGGCAATTCTTTTCCATTATTATCAGTCAACATATATGGGAATCTTATAAATTCTAGGGCTTGGAATGTATAAAGGAATTAGGTAAGAATCATCTCCATTAAGGACAAATAAAAACAGTCACAGTTGGGACCAACACAGCTCCTTCTTTTGTTTGCTCTTTCCTACCAATTAGTTCCTGCTCATAATCGAAAGAGAGCTATCTGAACTTACAGTATCTATGATGCCCCAGTTAATCCCTTCCTTTTCCTGAGACTTCTGTGGACTAAAAGCCTTAGCCCAATTCCAAGTCTTGATGAATGCACGATTCTCCTGCCAAAGGAAGCTGGGTGCAAAGCTCTGCTTTAATTACATGGAGATACAGCTGAGTTTTCAATACTCAGCAAACAAAGCTTC
>RJWJ010041069.1:0-13693 GCA_004363605.1 Indri indri | reverse complement strand
AAAAAAAAAAAAGCTTGGCTGTTTCTTCTAAAATCATCACCCTTATTATCTAGCAATTATATTCCTCAGTATTTACCCAAAAGAAACAAAATGTACAAGATTTTTCATAGAAGCTTTATTCATAATAGCCAAAAATTGGATACAACTCAAATGTTCCTCATCAGATGAACGGATAAACAAACTGTGATATAGTCACAGCTTTTTTCGGCCAAAAAAAAAAATAAAATAAAAATGAACTACTGATAACATACAACAATGGATCTCAGGGGCATATTAATAAGCACAGCGGTGCATACTTTCTAGAACAGGCTACACTAATTAATTATGACAGAAGTAAGACCAGCGGTTGCCCTGGGGGTGGTGGCGAATGACTGCAAAGAGACATAAGGAACATTTTTGGGTGGTAGACTTGTTCTATCTTGATTGAGGTATTGGTTATACATATTTATATATTTGTGAAAAGTCACAGAACTACAAAATTTAGATCTGTGCCTTTCACTGAATGTAAATTACACCTAATTCTTTTTAAGGAGCGGGGGGAAAGAACTGCATCAGTAGACTCACTCATAATGATATCAAGTCCAGGACAGCTGTATAAATTCTTCGTTGCAGTTTCTGATTGAGCAAAAGTTGTTGAGCAATACTGTTCCATGCACAGGGTCTCATGGCCTCATTTTCCCTCCACAAAATAATTTCCCAAATTCATCCTGCTGTCATTTCCCACAGGAAAAAATGGTGTAACTACAGATAAATCTTTTGATTTTCCTTCAAGTACAAAGTATTATCGCATACATTTGTTTTAGACAGAATAGTGAGTCTAAACTGAAGTTGTACCTCCTATACTAAAGAATTCTCTTTCCATCTGAGCCATTTGTTAATTTTATCCTCCCATGTACATATTAGAATTCTCTTGGAAAGACCTAATAGAGATTATGCATCCATGTAAAAATTCCTCTAAGTTAAGATAAATAGATTTTTCTTCAATGTGTAAGTAATTGAACACATAAGTAATTCATTATGAGAAGAGTTAAATTTAAAATTTTGACACCACATGGTAAGGAAATAGTGATTGTTGAGGGTATTTGGAAAAGTGAAAAGAGAAAAAATCAGGTAAACTAAAATTTGAATGCTAACCTTGCGCTGACACTTGAAGAAGTGCTTTATATATGCAATCTTATTTAACCCTCATAGTATTCCTGCAAAGTAGGTATTAATACAGCATAGTTGACAGATGAGGAAACTGAGGCTCACAAAAATTAATATACCTGAAGTTCAAAACTAGAAAAAGGTAGAGCCAGAATTTCATCAGGTCTGATAACTCCACAGCCTGTATCTTTGGTGCCTAAGAGTAAGAGATGGCCATCCATTTGCTCATTCAATAGATGTTTGTCAAAGTGCCTACTGTTCTGAGCAGTAATCATGTATTAATAAGTGTGAGCAGTAACCCATTCCCTGTACCAGTGCACCTTATAATCTATCAAGGAGTGTGGTAGTTTTAAATTATGTCCACATATTAATTTTTTTTAGACAGGGTCTTGCTGTGTTGCTGGGGTTAGAGTGTAATAGCATCATCATAGCTCACTGCAATCTCAAACTCCTGGGCTCAAGTGACCTTCCTGCCTCAGCCTCCCAAATAGCTGGGAATACAGGCATGCACCCTGATGCCTGGCTAATTTTTTTTTATTTTTCGTAGAGATGGGGTCTCACCATTGCCAAGGCTGGTTTCAAACTCCTGGCCTCAAGAGATCCTCCTGCCTCAGCCTCCCAAAGTGCTAGGATGACAGGTGTGAGCCACTGAGCCTGGCCTCTACGTCCACAAATTCCATGATGCTCCTCTTTGCAGTGAGTCGACCTTAATTTTCCTCCCCCTAGGTGTGGACTGAATGACTTGTTGGTTACAACAGAATAAATTAGAAGTGGTGTCTTATTTCTGGGACTAGGTCATAACACATTGTGACTTTCTCTTTGCTTACTCTCCTGGGTCATTTGCTCTGGGGGAAATGAGCTGGCATGTTTTGAGAATACTCAAGCAATCCTGTGGAGAAGCCCATGAAGTGAGGAAAAGAGACCTCCTGCCAACAGCCATGTGAATGAGCTTGAAAGCAGACCTCTCCCTGCCCCGCCCCTGTGCCCCAGTCAAATCTTCAGAAGAGACCATAGCCACGTTCAATTCCCCACAACAGCCTCATGAGAGAACTTGGGCCAGAGACAACCAGCTAAGTTGCTCCTGAATTCCTGACCCACAGTTACTATAAGAAATGCTTGTTGTTTTAAGCCAATAAATTTGGGAATAATTTGCAACATAGCAATTACATCAATGAATAAAGATAGATTCATTACAAGCTAATGGTATAAAATGTGCCAGGAAGGAAACAAAGGATTGAAAGAAATGAAAAGGTGCCAGTGTTATTTTAGGTATGGTGGACAGGGAAGGCATCTCTGAGGGTTTAACATGTCATCTGAGACACGAAGGATGGGAAAAGAGAGGTGTTCATTGGATTTGGCAGCATGGAGGTAGCCTGTGCCGTTGACAAGCCTAGTGGAAATAAAGGCTCAATTAGAGTTAAAAAAGAACAAATGGACGGAAAGAATTAGAATTGTTATATGCAGATTCAGTCTTCTACATGTGGCTATCCAGTTTTCCCAGCACCATTTATTGAATAAAGATTATTTTCCCCAGTGTATGTTTTTGTCTGGTTTGTCAAAGATTAGATGGCTATATGAGGATGGTTTTATATTGTTATATACACACATCTTCCTAAAAGTGTAGCTACAAAAGAGGACAGAACTGGTGGAAAAGATAGCACAGGATGTGAGAAGGCCATTGTTGGTGGTGTTGGTCTTGCTCTTTTAAGATGGAAGACATCAGTTATGCGTGCAGATGAGAAAAATGCTGTGAACCTGTGAAAAAGGAAAGAATGACCAAGGCGAGGCTGTGAAATTGGGGACACACATGAAGGAATTAAATAGGAATGATGTTTTCTGCATCATGACAAGAAAGGATAGATAGGCTGAGCCCTCCAGGAGGTTGATAGAAGCTCTGTAGGCATGAGAATGAGGGAATTCCTGGCTAGTGCTATTATTAGTAGGGTAAAATTCCTTCCACAAATGCACTGTAATTTTAAATTATGTAAGGATTAAAATATTAGCCAAAAGAATGCTACCTGTCTTAATTTTTAGTTTTAATTCGCTGATTTGGATTTTGAGTCTCTCTTAACACTTCCCATGCTCATGTGTATAACTTTCCCCGATCATGAGTAAGCTCCTCAATGTTATCTTTTAATATTTTTATATTTGGGGTTTTCTGTTACATTTAGTTCCTTAACCTGACTTTTATTTTAGTATATAGAGTGAGACATGGATAATCCTTCTACATGAAGTTGTCTTATTTCATGGTTCACCCTCCCCACAGTAATTGGAAGTGCAACCTACACTAAATTCTCACATAAACACGAATCTGCTTCTGGACTACCAATTCTTTCCAATGGCATACTGGGCTATTCCTGGGTCTAGACCATATTCTTTTTCTATTGTGAAATATAAAACACATACAGAAAAGAGCATTCAACACACATGTATAGTTTAATGAACTCTCAGGAACCACCACTGAAGCAGAGACAGAGAACATTTTGAGCTAAATGCTTCTCAATGTCCTTTCCCATTTATAACCTCTTTCCTTTCCCCACATGTAACCACTATCATGGCCTTTGGGGCAGTTATTTTCTTGCTCTTCTTAAGTATACACAGACACACACACACACACATTTCTAAATACTATAATTAAATTTATAGTTCACTTTTAAAATTATTATAGTAAATTTTGATATCTGGCTGGGCTAGCCTTTTCTCATTACTGTTCTTTTTTCACCTTTTTCTTGGCTTTTTTTTTCCTGAACATTTTCTTTTCCAGATACATTCTAGCATCAGATTTGACAGTTCATAAAATTATATTAGCATTTTGGTTGATATTACATTAAATTAGAAGATTATAATTTTTCCTGCCAATTCTACAAACTTGGCATTAGTCGGGGAGGAAATGGGATGGAGATCTCAGTACCCACCCTAACACATTTCCTTCTAATTATATTTACTCTATATTTAATACTGCAGGCAAAATTAACAGTAGCCTCTTAAAGCCATTTCATTGTTACAACTGAAATTGCTTGATAGCATTTTTAGCAGAAGATTATCTACTAAAGATTAGCAGCAAAAGGCACATATATTATTGAATCTTAACAAAAATAATTATTACAATATGCTTTTTACTAATAAATAGCTCAAAGCACAAAAATGGCATGAATTCTGAATAAACAAGGATATATAATAAGAATTTGCACTCAATATCCATTTTAATACATATATCCTATAGTAAAATCAATATTTCAACATACTAAACTAGATTTCCAACTTGCAATAGCAACATTTCTAGAAGAATCTCCCATGGAGATACTGATATCACCAGGCACGTTTTCTGCATGCTCTGGAGACTAAGGGTCAAAGTAACAAAAGTTACTTTTCTAGGTTTGTGGGGAAAAGGTAGCTTTTAGTGAGTTGTTACTAGCCTGGGGCAAAACCATATGAAAAATACACATTAAGTAATTCTACCCTTTTCACCCCTGGTTTATTTTTCAAGAACACTAAATCAGATGAGGGAAATGATAGATAAAAATAAGAAAATAATATGACATAAGAGGGTGCAATGTAGAAAGTTAGGCCAATATTTATTGAAGAAAAATAGTTCACCTTATGCATCTAGAGCTTTGACAGTCAAAGAAAAATGTATTTGTTCTTCCACTAATTCCATTTCCAGTTTGAATCTAAAATAACATTTTCTTAATCAAAAGCAAAATGTTATCCATGTCCTGGAGGATGCTGAAATGTTCATGCCATATACATCATCAGTCAAATAAAATTGGGCATATACTATCAATATATCTATATTTATTTAGAAATGTATATATGTACTAGGGCTAATCTGTTCCATATCTTAAATATTAAAAAGATTTTTGTATTTAGGTAAAATATATACACATTTTTATAATTACATGTTTATTTTCTTCCCAAATCCTATTGTCTGATTTAGTACACATCCCTCCTTGGACACTGCTACTCTAACCCACACAAACACGAACAGCAGCTTCTTCTGAAGAAGGATTTTCCTGTGCTATAACCATTAGAATCTTAAGCAAACAGAGGTTTAACTTCCTCTGAGTGTGTTCTACTCATAAATTTTGTACTTCAAAGGTTATAATCACATAGTAAGTTATTATTTAGTCCTCTCATACATCATCAAAACTCTCATGTGCTAGTTCCTTTACTTATCTAGGCATTATTAGAGTTATAATTTTCCTTTATTGACAGAGGTCTCAGAATTTGTGTCTCTATTTTTTTCATGAAATGGACAGTGCCTAATATAGCACCCCCAGGAATAAAGAAAAAAATTCAAATGGACAATATATGGTTTTCTTTTAAATTGGCATCTATTATTGAGACATAAATACAACTGTATAGCATTTGATAAATGAAAGCCCTTCTTTTCAGAGGATTAAATCTTAATTGATTACATTTCTAAATAGATTCTACCACTGTCTCAATGGTAGATTTCAGGAACAGAATTGGGTAGGCCTGGGAGAAGGGTATGCATGATTCTTCATGAATTTACTGCTGATAGAATAGACAATTTGTCTAAAATAAGGTATAATGAAATGGAAGGAGAAAATTTAGAAAAGCTTATGTGGGTTGGGTCTAAATGTGACAGCTCCCCCAGAGAAGGCCATCGTGAGAGCAGAAAGCTAAAAGAATGTTGTCTTTGCTTGGTCTGGAGCCCAGAGGAGAAGGTAAGATACAGCAGATATCATATATTACATTCATTTCCATCAGGATGCCACAGTTCAGTAGTATCGACACCAGACCTCTTTTCTAATACTGAGGCCCTGATATCTGGCAGCCTACTCCTAGACACCACTTGGAGCACTTCCCTAATGGACAATTCAAACTTAATATGCCCAAACCCAGACTCCTGATCTTCCCCTCCTAAACAAGCTCTACCCACAACTGCCCCAGCTGAGGGATGACAACTGCTTCCCTTTAGTTATCATTCCAAGGATGCTGGCACTAGACGTTGGCACCGTTCCCTCTCCCACACCAACATTCCACACCTCAGGGAATCCCATGGGCTCTATCTTCATAAACTATCAAGATTCCAACTATTTCTTCCCTACTCCACTGTTTACCATCTGTCCTGAGCCCCCATCCTCTCTGCCCTGGATCAACGTAAAAGGCTTGGAACAGGTCTCTTAGTTCCTCCTTTTGTCCCTACATAGTCTCTTCTCAGCACAGCAGTCAGAATAAATATTTTTTAAAAAGTAAATCAAATCATGTCAGATTTATACTCAGAACCGTGCCTTGACCCTCTATGTTCCTCAGAGTAAAAGCTTGTCATCATAATGACCTTCAGAGATATGTTTCATCTATTCCCACCCCCCATTCTCTCTCTGACATTGTCTCCTACCACTATTCCTTGTTCCAGCCACAGTGGCTTCCTGATGTGTTCCTCGGGTATTGGATACACTTGTGTTTTGCACCATCTAATTCCCTCTTCCTAGAACCTTCTTCCTCCAGATATCTATACATTCCCTCCCTCAGCTCCTTCTGGTCTTTCTCAGATCTCATCTCCTTAATAATGAAGCCCGCTGTGACCATCCTATTTAATGCTGCAATCCCTACCCCGACTCCAACCCAGCCCACCCAATGCTTCTTACCTGCTCTCATTTGTATAGAACTTATCACCTTGTAAGATCATATACTTCACCAGATCTAAGACACCATCTACTGTGAATCATACCATTATCCTGCTATGACACGCCAAACAATAACACGCTATTAACTATAAGGTAGATCTTGATTTCAAGGAAGTTAAAATAACAAAATATATGTACCTTAGAATCAACAACATGAGAGTATCATTCCTTGACCCTCCTACAGGGTTATAAAAGATGACAGGAGGGGAGCCCAACTTCTGTCTCCCATTTTCCCATTCATTCATTCATTAAACAAGTCTTTCCCGAGAACTTAGTTTGCATCAGGCCTTGTGGATACAGAAATAGAGAAGAAACGGCTCCTGCTCCCAAGAAGAATGTTCAGTCTAGTAGGAAGTCTGACAATGAATCAGAAATTGAATTATAGTGTGTTAACTGCTGTGATGACTAGATGATCCCAGAGGAGGTCCCTCAACCACCATCATCAAATACTTCCAAAGCTAAAGAAAAAGTAGGCATGGTTGTCTGCTTTTTCTCCCCCCCCCCCAAACTGTGAAAATAGGAAAAATCATAGTATTGACATAAGAGGCACCAAATAATATGTCCAACTAAAGTATCATTATTTATCTATCTATCTAATGCTCCCAAGTCCACAGAGCTTCTTGCCCTCAACCTAAACTATGAATTCAGGCACCAGGTTCTTTTCCATTTCTGCCTCTAAGTACTGTGTGATGTTATGAATTTCTATTTCATCAATTCTGAAAACCTCTTTAATCTCAACATCTTCGATTCTAGTATTGCTTAAATAACACTCAGGAAGGTTATCTTTACCCTCAGAAAAAGTATCTATTTTGCTTTCTCCTACTAGGATATGTTATGGAACATTGTGCTAAAATAATGTCCAGTGATATTTATTTCACAGGTTTAAAAAAATGACACTCTACTTTGAGTCTAAATTCGTCAACACTAGGATTCAATTTACAATTTGTAATACAATGCTGTAACTCTCTGTGGGTAAGAAAGAGTTAGAAATACTGCCTGTGTCTCCCTTAATGTGATGTTCTCAAAGATCCTAAAGGCTAAAGCAGCTTTCACCTCCCTGTTTAATAAACTTAATCACACTAAGAATCTTCCATCTGTAAAAATTCTTTTAACTAACCTAATTTTTTTTGATTCATACCATTCAATGCTTGAATGAAATTATTCATAATGTAGAACTTTGGCAAGAAATGGGGTATATCAATCAGGTACAATTCTACAAAAAGACTATAATTTAAGTCCCATGAAATGGTAAAAAACAAAATTGAATATCAGATGCTGGTATCCTCTGAATAACCTACAATAATACAACCAATGACAGGAATCTAAGAGTAGACAAAAAATATATACAATATAGGTTTTTAACAGTAAATTTCAATTAAAAGGGCTATTCTTGATGTTGTGGTTGTACTTCTACATATGATGAAGAAGTTTATTTGATTTTTTGCTTTAAGGCTGCCATTGCCAATATACAGGGTTTGGGATGAGAGGCAGGTGGAAGTAAATTTGTTTTTGAATACACATTTGAATAAATTTCATTTAAGATATCATCCAGATGGAGACATACAGTGCAAGCTGGAAATACAGCCTGGATACTCAGGGGAAAGGTTGAAGTTGGAGACACAGATTTGGTGATAAACCTTTTAGAGATCAGAATCAGAGCCATGGGGCTGGATGTGATCATGCAGGGAAAGAGTGATCCCTGGGGAAAGGCAGAGAGAAGGAAGAAAACCAGGAGAGAATGATGAAGGGAGAGAGAGTCGAAAAGGGTGTGATGAAGAATCTTGAAAGGTTGGGGGGGACTGAGGATTAAAACAATTCCATTGGTTCGTAGGTAATTTTTTCACTTTATAAAGAACCTTGCCATTGGTGGGAGGTCTGGGAGAGGAGAGAGAGTGAGAAAAAGCCTTGTCCTAGGCTGAAGAGGGCATGAGAGAAATGGGATAATAACATGAGCCCTTCAAGATGTTTGCAAGAAAAGGCGGAAAGGGGGCGGTTGCTTGAAGGGAAAGGCAAGTGGTGGAGAGATTGGATAGTGTCTGTGGGTTGAGGATGAGAAGCTATGAAAGAAATACTAATACTTTGAATATATTGGTAAGTCATAGACTTCAGCTGGAGAAGCAAAGTCCTACATCAGGTGGGGGTGTATGAGATCCAAGGCCCAAAGTTTTGCAGGAGGTTTGATGTTACCGGTATCTGAGCACGGTTTTGTGAGGGAGGGAAGCAGGGCAATCTCAGATGGACTGACTGCATTCTCTGGGAAGTGCAAGGCAGGATCACATGCAAAAAGCAAGAGAAGAAACTAGAAGATGTGCAGCCACACCATGGCTTGGGATTTCATAGTCGTCCTCACATAAGCTCTCTTACTCTTTATAGGCAAATAAAAGAATAGATGGGTCAAATTCATGTCAAGTTGAACCAAATGGAAGTTTAGTTTTCAATGTTTTAATATAGTATCTGCTTTCCAATTCTTTCAGTAAGTCTTCATATTATACTAGATTCACTTCAACTCTCATTGTTTCTTTTGGCTTTCAAAACACATATATCATATTAAAGCTTTAATCAAATACCATAATCCCTAGCTATTTTTTTTCCAGGCTCTATCCTATAATCATCATGAGAATTCCTAACATTAATAAATTGTTTTAGGAAAGGATGAAAAAAATTATTGCATAATTATTAACCAGATTGAATCCATTTTTCTCCTCGAAGTTGGCAAATAAGTATATGACTATATTTTATAATTTAAGTGATCACTTGCCTTAGTATACTCACATATGATGGGTACAATTACAATGATAAAATGCGAACAGAAACAAAAAGTTTAGTGACGAGTGACATTGTGTAAAGAACTTTAATCTTACAGTTTCAAAATGGTTATGGTAAAATGTGCTAGCTCAATTGAAAGAATCATAGCGTCTGTTTTGTCAACTTTTCAAGTTTATCAAATTCTTTTCCAGTCTCTCCATTTCTAAGTGTATCTTCTTGGAAAATTATCAAGTCTCTAAGTGAAGATAAAGTATTCTTTCCAGAAACAGAAATGTTGAAAACGTTTCATTTTATAAAGAATTGCTCAAAGACTAGGATGACATAAGATTACCATCTTATGAGGAGAAAAAAAGTCCAAGTAGTAGGAGAGAAAAGTGTTTGAATTGGTAAAAACCTTCTGCTAGTAACTTTGAAAAAGTTGGCAATCAATAAAACTTAGGTTAATTTGATCATGTTCTGTCACTTGCAAGAATATGCCCAGTATGTCAAAACAAACAAATAAATGTTAAAGTAATACGTCTGTTGATGATGGTGTCAGAGTTCCCAAAGGGCAATTTCAGGGGCAGCCTCAAGGTTAGAAGAGCAGTGTTGTCTGGAACAGACTGACCTACATACCCCGCACCACTCGGCCTGCCCATCAGTCACACACCCAACCAAGAGAACACGACTCTAGAGGGCTTCACTCTGTCCGTCTGTCCATCCTCCATTCTCAGTGCATAGCCCTTTGTCATGTCATGGCTGAAAGATTGCTGACCTGCTTCCAGGAATCATGGCCCCATTCCAGAGGAGGAAGAAAGGAGAAAGCAAAAGACAAAAGGATTAGGGGGCATGCTCATTGAGTCTGTCCCTCTTTATTAATAAAAGTCTCTTCCAGAAGCCTGTTCAATAACTTCACATTTCCATACCCAGCTAGAAGAAAGGCTGGGAAATTGTGTATGTGAGCTTTCCAAGTTTAATGGAAAAGGCAGGCAAGGAAGAAGTAGGTTGTGAATGATTGCAGTATCGAGTCCATGATGCCTTCCACACTAGGATGCAGGAAGTGCTGACAGACATTTACGTATTCTAGATGATTTGTCTTCTTGCTGTGACACACACATGCCATGTTCATTTTCACTCTGGCCTCATCTCATGTTGTGACTTGCTTCCTTGGTCCGCTAGAGCAAACACTTTCCTCTTTGTTGAAAGCTTACTCATTCTTTTAAACTTTTTTTTCTTAGAAATGCAGTATAATGCACATATAGAAAAGTGCAAAAAATGTAAGTGTATGGGCTGATTAATTTTGATATATTGAATACACTCATGTAAGAAGAAACAGAATGGTACCCAAACCACAGAAATTCACTACATTTATATCATACGTTTATTTAAATATACTCTAGCATACACCTATATAATCCATATGTGGGTAAGAGGATGCGGTAACCTATTTTATGTATAATGTGTGACTGCTAAAATCACAGGACCTGGATTTTCAAAATATAGAATATGCTTCTATATTTTTTTAGTCTTATATGATCCCTGAGACTGGCCATTTGAAGATGTCACAAAAAATGTCCTGTTGGGATTCTATCAGGCTATCAGTCAGATAGCTATAGGCAGGCCTAGTAATCCCAGATGATTTTAAGCTGCATTGCACTGTGGATTTTAAATAGCTTTAAAATAGGCTAATAGGTACTTGTAAGGGGTGTATTTAAGTACCGTGTTTCCGAATCACTTATCATGCAGCTGCTAAAGATGGCAAAGAAAAAAAAATTATTCTTCCTTAAAATTATATTTAACTCAAAAGAAAAGAGCACGGATAGATGGTGTAGCTTCAGTAACAATAACTTACCTAAAATACACTGAATTCACGTACACTCTCACCAAGAGCATGAAGTAGAACCTTCTACAGAAAAGCAAGGTACAAAAGGTCAAGTTACTGGCCTGGTTTCATAAAGAGAGTCCGTGATATGGTCCTACCTCCCTCGCCTCTTCAAATTCTCCCTGTCTCCATTCCATCCCCAATAGCACCCTTGTCCTCAGAAGCAGCGACCCCACTTCTGGGCCTTTGCACTAGCTGTACTCTCTGCCTGGAATGCTTGTTCTTGAGATTTCCACATGGCGCGATTTCTGCCAAATCTCTGCTCTTTAATTCTATTCCATTACAGCTTCAGTCTTCCATCACCACGCCCTGTGCTTAATTCTTATTTTTAATTTTTGAGAGACAGAGAGGTAAAGAGTGGGAGTAGTTCCTTGGGTGATTTAATTAAACTCTCTAAGCCTCAGTTTCTTTACCTATAAAATGTAAAAACTGACACCTATTCTGCATGGTATGAAAAGGCATTGTGTGTGTGTGTGTGTGTGTGTGTGTGCGCGTGTGTGTGTGTGTGTGTGTGTGTGTGTGTGTGTGTGTGTGTGTGTCTACACTGACGGTGGTGTGCTGGGAAATGTTTAACACCTGCCTTTCCAAAAAAAATAAAAAAAAAGAAAAATTCCTGATGTCGTTAAGTGCAAATCTGGGAACAGATATGCAGTAACACACCATCACATAGTATTTCCCCTATATGGATACAATAGATGTAAACAACTGCACCAGGGCAGATAATAGTGAAATGTAGTAAAATAATGAGGAACTGGTGATTTTTGAGTGTTTATTCAATTGTTTTGTAATAAAACTTATTTAATTGTATGTTTACATAATCTAATTTTAATAATAGCTAAAAATTAGCTGACTCTAGCCCCTGTATGTGTGTGTATGTGTTACGTGTGGATGTACACATATACCACTAAATAAACAAAAGCCACTGCTATTAATAAGAAAGAAAAGCAGTAACATTCGCTTGGTTTTCTCAAAACAGACAAAAATTAAAGGAAGCATTGACTTTGTTGAATGTGACCTTACACCAGCAATGGCTGACAGCAGGTTTAATTGCAGGAGATTGTAACAACAGCTTCAATGTTAATATGCAGAAAATTCTAGACACATTAAACTAAGAATTACAAAGGCACCTCAGCCAAGGAACCACAGAAAAATGTGTCTCTAATAAAAAGGCAAGAGCCTATCACTGATGTTCTGTCACACCAGATACTTGGCCTCTTTATTGACACCTCACTCTGACAGATTTCCAAAAAGCTTGTCAGGGCACATCCTCAAGTCATTACAGACCCAGACGAGCTTTAAATTGAGGTCATGGTGAAATTCATTCACATCACCGCCCAAATCCTAAACTGCTAACCCCCTTAAACTGTGTTAAAATCCCAGATGGGGAATATGATGAAAATGGAAGAGGAGTCCTACAGTGTTAGACCTAGAAGGTAAAAGTTCTTCTATAAAAAGGTACTGTTTGGGGGATGCAGAGCAAAGATACACCTGGTTATTACCTTTCACAAAACAAAAGACATCACATGAAGTGCCTTGTCTTTTTATGTTCTCTGCACATATCCAAGCCACTGCTGTACTTTCACGTTTGTCTAAACTGGGTATGTGGGCACAATTTTATCCATGATTCCATTGGTCGCTAAAAGTCCCTCTTCCTATTCTTCTCACCTTAGATATTAAAGAGGTTCCAAGATTCAGCTTAATCCTAGAGTTTTCTCATCTCCGTGAAGCAGATGGACTAGCAATTAAGACCGAGGGGTAAAACCTACCTTGAGCCAAGCAGCTAGGAACAGCCTCCTCAAGTGAATTTCATGTCTTAGAGCTTTCAACAACCATTAAACACAAACTATGGATGTATAAGCCTATCCAGGTGACTAAAGACTGGTCCCCGTCCTCAGGGATTTCTTGGTCTACTCACAAAAACTCACCTGTTACAATGTGGAAGTCCCTCCCTCCACTGGAAGGCCTGAAGAACATTACTAGCTGAACTATATTAGAAGCTCTCAGTATGCCATTTAGGCTGAAAGAATCAATTATTTGTAGAAGTTTGTGCTGGCTGCCATGAAGTCCCTTGGTGCCTCAAATGCATCTGAACATTTCTGTAAGATCACTACTTGGCGTGCTCTCTTTCTTCTGTATGCAACACTGTATGTGACAGAAGTTATGTCTAATTCACGACTCTTAGTCCAAGCAGGTGTCATTCTTGCTTCATCTTGCTGCCAAGGCTGCACTTCTTGGGGACAGATGGCCACCAAACTGCTCTTCCTTT